>VDFB02376629.1:0-30631 GCA_007258455.2 Sequoia sempervirens
AAGGGTAAAAAGGTGGAAAAATGACCCACCAAATCCAAAACCAATTTACCTATGGAGGATAGTCTCCCCCCTTCTTGTAACCCTAATTTGAAAATTAAGTATTAGGAAGATGTGGAAATAAAGCAATATTCTCTTAAATTTTTCTTCCTTATAAGAAAGATCCCAACAAGGGGTTAGTGAAGAGAAGGCTTGAAGGACCATCTACCAATGAGAAAGATAAAAAATCTAAAATCTCAAAGTTTTTTTAGGAAAATATAATGGAGGGACCAAGTCAATTTGTTGATATGACCCTCTATACTCCACCTAAGAAGAAATCTAAAACTTTGGACTAGAAGAACATGGAGAAGACTAAGAAACATGACACTGAAGGTACAATTGTGTGAATATCAACAAGATTGGATATGGTCCATCAACCAAATATGAAGGACATTAATATTTCAAGTAACTCCCTATAGGGAAAAATACTTCTATGTATGAGGGTATTTTATTGATAGTTCCCCAAAGCCTTCTCCTCAACTGTTTGAAGGAAGGATTCTATTTGATGAGATGAGTGCTCCTAAATTTTAACTTGAGACTAAGGATGTTATTGAGAACCCCCACATGGAAATGAAGGATATCCTTAAAGAACCTCCATCTACATTGTGAACGAGGAATCTCTTCTTTTCATTACCATAGTTCTACAACATAATTGTGAGCATTGTTTTCAAATGGTGCTGGAGGTGGAGAAGTTGAAATCCAAGCTTAATGAATGGATAAAATAATGGATGTTGTGATGAAGTTTAGTTTTAAGGTCATGCATAGTTCAACTACCACCCTTATGATCCTATAAGTGATGGAACTGAAAAAACAAGGGAAAAATATTGATAATTTTGAAAATTATGAAGATATTTTTAAGTTCCTTTCAAAATCCTAGGGATACCTTGCCACCTAAGCTATTTTGTGCTTTTTGTTATTTCTTATTATGTTCAAATTGAGCTTTTTTACTTTTATATATTGTTAATGTGTGGTAGTGTGCTATTTTTTACCTCTTTGGTTTGGTTTTTCTCAGCCCTTGGGGCTAATTTTATATAGGGATTGGTACCCTAGTTTCCTACCTACCATAATAAAAAAAACTTCACTTACTTGAGTAACTTAATGAGTTTATTTATTAAAAAAATATGGCGAACCTATATGACACATAAAGAGGATTGCTAAAGCCTTTTAAAATATTTAAAACCCACTACAATATTAGGAGAAATGCTCCATGTTATTTATTCAAAAAGGGGACATACCAAATAAAATTCATAACCAATAGAATAATTCAAAATCTACAAATTAACTCAATAGCAACATAAAAAAATACAAATTTGTATTGTCCAGTTGGCACTAAGCAAGTATTGTAACCATGTAAATGATCACACTATAGAATCAAAAGCCACAATTCAAAACATATTAATAATTTTGGGATAAATATATATATATATATATACATATATATATATATTTAGAAGATATGCAAATAGGAGGGGTAAAATAACTTCCACTCTTGAACTAGTCATGCATCTCTAACCATCAAAGAACATGGTCTATGGGGAGGAGGTATTAATATGTATAATATCATCATAGAATAATCTATCAAGATGTGCATGAGTAGGGTAAGGAACTACATTCAATTGAGGAAAATAACTTGTTCTTCCATCAACTTTTGAGAGACAAATTTAAGGTAAAGCTTACAATGTGGAACCAACAAACATGCAACCCTAACTAAAAGATTGTTTTTTTAACATGTATTTTGAAGGATATTTTATGGTGAAATGAGTCTCAACATGAATCACATAATGTATAATATTTTATGGGATAAATACAATTACTAAGCATACTCTCTTCGTAGGTGTATATCATTTCTCACAATCCAATAATGCAATACTAATATATAAAAAATGTGCATTTCTTAAAATTTCTATTTTTTGAGCAATAAAACCTCCAATATCTTATTGTGTGGATGAAAAATATAATAATAAATATTTTTCATAGATTATAGGAATGAAAAAAATTCCATTGAAATGGAAACTTGAGATTTTTGCTGAGTAGACCCCTACTATTTTAGATGGACATGATAATAGGGGGTTTGGTAAGTCCCTTTTAGAGGAGGAGATTAAGTTTTCTATTTATTCTTTTGGAGGCAAGAAAAACCAAATCCCTAATGGTTTTTCTCATTTTTCCTTCTATAATTACTAGGATATTATGTTTGAGGATGTCATTGCCACTACTAGGGAGTCGTTTTGTAGTGGGAGGTTGTTGAAGAAGCTTAACTCTACATTCATTTTCCTTATTCCTAAGAATGTTGGTGTGATTTCCTTTGTTTACTTCATGTTGATTAGTATTTGTAACTTTGTTTATAATATTTTCTTAAATATTATAGCTCCAAGGTTACAATAGGAAATTCTCAATTTTATATTGGTATTGTTATCTCCCAGAAATGCACCCTAGGCACAGTGATGAAACTAAGCTTTCTAGAGAAACATGGGATCACTTCAAGGCTGTGGGTCACCTAAATTGAAATGAACCTCTGGAGAAGGCCAGCTTCCTATGTGCTATCACCTAAACTACTGATTCTTTGAAGGGAAAGGGAGAAGGAGAATGCATGAAAATGAAGATTAAATCCTAAGGTGATACATTGAACTTGTAAGAAAATATGGAATTAAACAAGGTAATCATACACTGGAAAGCTTATAATTAGTATTTTTCTTACTCAACATGACCCCTTTAGACTTATGCATCATTCTTAATAGGCTCGATCTACATACACATCTTAGGAATGAAAGATAAATTTCACAACCTTAATGTATGAGTGTAGACTTATAAAACACAATCAAAGACATGCATAATCAAAAGGAAATACAGAAATGAGAGTAGTACAAACATGAACACTAGCTTACAAGGTAAACTCTATGTCGTATTCCAGACTTCCAGTTGAGTTACAAAAACATACATTAGTTGAGAAAGGATTGATAAAAATCACTAACTCTTTTTAGTGTACTGTTCGAACTCCTTACAAAAAGGCAAAAATTCCTTATATACAAAAAAGATCTCGGCCCCTTAGGGCTTACAAAATATCATTCCTCAAGATAGCTCTCTCCTTAGATATTTTTATTGAATTTAATATTGCACCCTGCGTGTCCATGTCGGTGAAGAGTCATCCTCGGAGAAGCCTTCAGATCTTTCACAGCTACCGCATTCATTTCTGATCCTCGTGTCCTCCTTGAACCTCCTTGGCCGAGTGCTTTGAATGCTCCTGAGCTCAAAATAGATACATGTTTCTTTTCATTCCATTGATGTTCTTCATCCTGGTTAGACTGCCACGGCTCGCTTTCAGATCACTCTGATTGGTCGGGTATACTCCACGCAGATTCTTCGGCGGTCAAAAGCCCATCAGTCAGAATTGCATCTTGACGAGACACTGGAAGTGTCTCACCGATGCGATTATGCCCCTCTGAAGCTATCAGCATAACATGATACTGTCGATGAGAGTTCTTATTGAGCTCGCAAAGGCATACCTATATCACTAAAAACATCGGCCAGAAAATCAGCATCGGTCTGAAGTCACAGCGAGCACCACTTTTATTTGGTGATTCCACTGTTGTTGGCAAGAGATCATGTGTTCGACAAGACTTCATAGAGAAGCCTTCAACCTCTTGGCAAGCTTCAAAACCACTTCGGTCAAAGCTTGCTTGGTCGGTGAGACCTTCCACCGACCTCCTCTTCATTCTTCGAGTTCATTTCGATATCTCCCCAAGCTCCTCTTCATTCTGCAAGACACTCGAGTGTCGGTGAGACGTCCTAGCGAAGGAAAAATGTTACCCCGAGACCCCCCATCTTCAGCAAGAGTTGATTGATGTCACCCCGAACGCACTTCATTCTACCGAGCTCTACATTTCTTTCGGCAAGACCGTGGCAAGTCGGGAAGACTTCATAGCGAAGTCCACCAGTCATATCGATTCCCGCTTCCGTCGCTGAGACCACATCGTGTCAACAAGACATCACTCCAACGGTCGGGCACTACACCAATGTCATTTATGTCGGGGAGTCCTTCTGATAGTCAGTGAGACCTCTGTCGATGACTCCTCCTATGTCGCCAAGACCTTCCTATGTCGGTAGGACCTCAGGGCGAAGTCTTCAACTCTTGGCGAGACCCTTTGTTGTCGACGAGACATTAGCCTATCAGCCAGACCTCTCGCCGGGCTCCTTATCTTTCGGCGATGAGTTTACTCTCCCCTCAGTTGGGGAGACATCGCTAGGTCGGTGAGACCTCTCGCTGAGACCACCATCTCATACCGTTGCTACTCCGTCGGCGAGACACTTGGGTCGGAAAAACCTTACGCTGATCCCTTTATCTTTGCGTGGGCATGAAACATTTTGGGAAGACAAGCTTCATTCACCGAGACCTTATGGCGAATCCTCCATCCTTTGCCGAGAGCCCATCCTTTCGGGAAGACATCTTGCCGAAGAAAAAAACTTTAAGCCAAGAGCTCTCCGGTGAACTACTATCAGTGTGACCTCTTGCATTCGGCAAGACCTTTTGTCGAAGATGCCTCCTTTGCTGACGCCGCCTCATTTTAGTGAGACATCCGCTTTCGATAAGACCTCCCAGAGAAGCCCGCTTCCTTACGCCGAAGGCATCCTTCGGTGAGACTTTAAGAAGTCACCAAGACTCTACCCCAAAGGAAAAAACCTCTGCCAAAGTGCATATCCTTTTGTCGCCGGGACGATGATCGATGTCTTGCCGATAGGCAACCTGTAGATGAATTCCACTCGTCGTGACACCCTGGGGTCTTGCCTATAGGAAACATATATGAATATTTAACCAAATGCACAATGGGTCGGGGAGACCCAGATAATTTCATGTCGATAGGATTCCTAATATGAAGCATTCAGACTTGATGAAACCTCTGCTAGTCAGCAAGACATCTGAAAGGTCTTGCCGACTTTCTTCTTAAAGGAAAATTATGTCAAATTGATTAAGGCATGCTTTTCAACTGAGCTCCTTGTGACCTAGCATCAGATTCATGACTTTTTCCCTTGTGCGAATGCTGCATTTGGCCTTCTCGAACCTCTGTCACATGATTTATCCTGCCTGATTGAGCCCATGGGTGAAAATTAGGTAACATTTATGGTAACCTTTGCTAGATGTTTGCCTGCTAAACATGGAAAACCAGTAGCCAAAACTTTTCCATTGGGCATGGAGTCGTTAGGAAGCTCAGAAAAATTAAAACATCAACTTTGTACATAGCTCAAATGTGTCTATAACTTATAGGTCATAACAGATTTTCCAAACCTCAAGAAACAGGGGAAACCAAAAAAGGAATATTTACTGTGTTGGAACATCACTTATGGAAAACATAAAACCTAACCTAATATGTACAATAGAGGAATTCATCAGACTTGAAAACAAGGCTTAAGGTGAATCCCGTTGACTGGGATAGGAAGTAATTCACTTTCTATCATGGTCAGTTGATAAGCATTATGCTCCTTACAGTCTCTAATAATAAACGGACTTGTCCACATGTTATCAAACTTGGTGTCATGGCCTGGCCTGCTTTTCAGAACATCCCATTTGAGAACCATATCACCCTCCTTGAAAAAAAAAATTGTAGCCTTCTTGTCAAATGTCTTCTTTATTTGGAGTTGATGATACTCCAAAACCTTCATTGCTTTGTCACTTGATTCTTCGAGCTCCATGAGCTCTGCATATCTCACAGACATGGGGTCTTGTTCCTCAAACATCTCCAAATGGCAAACAATGTCAAGAGCTGGAAGCTCTACAAACAAAGGCAATCTTGCCTCTTTGCCATAAACTAACATGTATGGTGAATTACCAACAGACCTCTTAGGAGTCACTCTATCTGCCCAAAGTGCATACTTCAAATTAATGTGCCAGGTTCTTTGATTATCCTCCATTGTTCTTTTGATAATCCTGATGAGATTCTTATTTGTGCTTTCAGCTAAACCATTACCCTGAGGGTAATAATTTGAAGATGTATTCAAATGAATGTCATGCTTAACAGACCAATCAGTTAATCTTAATCCCACAAATGCAAGAGCATTATCAGATATGATAGAGTAAGGAACTCCAAATCTGGTGACTATATCCTCATAAAAGCTCAAAACTAAAGCCTCTTTTGCTCCTTTCAAAGCTATTGCTTTTGTCCACCACGTGAAATAGTCTATGGCAATGAGCACCCACTTGTGACCAGTACTAGATGGTGGATTAATCGGCCCAATAAAGTCGATGCCCCATCTCATGAAGGGTTGCTCCACTTGAATTAGATGCAGAGGCATAGTGGACAGTTTTTCCTTTCTTGCAAACAAGGCACATTTGATACACTTTCTTGACTAAGCATGCACATCCTTAAATAAGTTGGGCCAGTAGTAACCAGCTCTCATGATTTTCCAAGTAGTTGTCCTTGGAGCAAAGTGGCCTCCTGTAGCTCCATCATGAAATTCATGAAGTACCTTTTCAATCTGATCACTGTGAATACATCTTAACAGAACACCATTCAGATCCTTTTTTAAAATAACATTGTTTACCAGCACATACGGTATGGACTGCAATCTAAAGTATCTTCTTTTAGCTCTATTTAATCCTAATGGGCATTCACCAGTTTGTAGAAATTGGGTCATATCTTGAACCCAGTTATTTATCCCCATAGGCACATCATTTTGAGCATTCTGAAACTCATTTGTATTAGTAAACACAGCATCCTTTTCTAATTCATTTTTACTGCTTGACCCTGTAGCAAGCTACTCACAAAGACCTTTACCTCTAACCAGTTTGGTGATCTTAATATCTACATCATACTCCATGACCTTGGTGATCCATCCTGCTCTTTTTTCATTCAGATCTTTGTTCAACAGAAACTCCTTCACACTTGAGTGTGCCACCAGAATATGAATCTTATTGTTTGACACTAGAGGTTTAAACTTCTTTAGGCTTCTGATCACAGCAAGGGCATGTTTCTCAATAAAAGTATACCTCTCTTCATAATCGATAAGTACTTGGCTAAAGAAAGCTATGGGTTGTTCTAAGTTATCACTATTTTTCTGAACCAGCATGGCAGAGATTGAACTACTGCTACCAAAAGCATACAAAAAGAAGTCTTTAGAGAAATCTGGATTTACCAATGTTGGAGCAAATGCTAAAGCCTTCTTGATTTCTTCAAAACTACGCTTTGCCTCTTTTGTCCAACTAAAAACTGTGTTCTTTTTTAGCATGGCAGTCAAAGGTTGTAGCAAATTTGCAACATTAGCAATAAATCTTCTTAGAAAATTGATTCTCCCTAAAAAGCTTTGCAATCCTTTCTTGTGATTGGGCAATGGCAGTTCAAGTATAGCTTTGACTCTTTCTGGATCAATGGTAACTCCATCCTTTGATACTATATGGCCTAACAGTCTACCTTCATGAACTGCAAAAATACTTTTCGTAGGATTAAGGGATATCCCAAACTCCCTACATTTTGCAAAAACTTGCTTGAGATGTGACAAATGTTCATCAACGTTCTTAGAATAAACTATTATATCATCTAAATAAACCAGCAAAATTTTCTGGATTAAACTCTGAAATGCCATATCCATGGCCCTTTGAAACGTGGCACCGACATTAGATAAACCAAAAGGCATCCTTTTGTATGCCATAGTGCCCCACTTAGTTGTAAAAGCAGTTTTAAACTGATCTTCCTCTTTAACCAGCACCTGATTATAGCCTGAAAAACCATCTAATAAGGAAAATCTTTCAGAACTAGCAACTACTTGTAAGATTTGTTCCATAGAGGGCAGCGGGTAATGATCTTTCAAAGATGCTCGGTTAAGATCCCTAAAGTCTACACAAAGTCTTATCTCACCGCTCTTTTTTCTAACTGGAACAAGGTTAGAAACCCATGAAGTGTTCTTAATAGGAAATATGATACCCCCCTCAACTAGTTTGGTCAACTCTTTAATCATTAAGGGCTCAAGCTTAGGATTCAAGGGCCTTTGTTTTTGTCTAATAGGCTTGACACCAAGTTCTAACTCAATTGTATGTTGTACAATGTGAGGATCAAACCCCATTAAATCAAAATATTGCCAAGCAAAAACATCATGATACTCTTGGCATAAAACAATGAAAGCTTTTTTATCTTCAGCTGAATAGATTTTTCCCAATTTGAGTTCTTACCTTTAAAGATTTCAACTTCCTCATAATGATCTTCTTTCACTTGGATGCTAACTTTGTTCTTCTTAAGCTGGTCATCATAATTGAATATGGATTCTAAGGTAACCAGCCCTTTGGAAAGCTTGTTGGTCTTTAGCTGTATGACTTGATTATCATACTGTTGCTTAAGTTTTGCTTGATTCACCGTGGAGAATTGATCTTCTTCGAGCAAAAAAGAAAGAATTTGTTCATCACTGTCAAAAAATTTCCAGTGAATGTTGTTATCAGGAATTGATGGCCTGACTACCACTTTCACATAATGTTGTACTCTCTCTTTTCTAATATCTCCTGGAATATCAAACTATGCTCCAACGGCTGCAATTCTATTAGCATGCTTGTTCTGGTTCCTTGGGATAGATACCAAGTTAAAGGCATCAAATTCCTCAATCACATTCCACACTTTGTTTCTATAAGACTTTAGTGTGTCATTTTTAGCAATATTCAGGCCTCTTACTTGATTGAAAATTAACTCACTGTCCCCATAAACTTTCAAGCGGGTAATTCCTCTCTTCCTTGCCCACTCAAGACCTTGAACAAGGCCCTCATACTCAGCAGTGTTATTAGAGCACACAAAAGCAAAACGGAATGCAGAATAATACTTATCACCCTGCAGAGATACAAGCATTGCACCTCCTCCAGCTCCATTTTTGCTTCTAGAACCATCAAAATGCATCTCCCATAATTCATTTTGCTGCTTAAAATGACTTTTTGCACTTCTTTCAAGATTTGGAATTTTTGTCCCAGCTTCATGCAATACATAATTGCCCAGAACAACATCTTGAATAAGCTCATTTGGATTATCAACCATGTTATCAGCTTCCCATTCATTCAGGAGTACCTCAGGTACACACACAGCCTGTAATTCTTGTGTTGCAGTAAGTTTGGTATCCTCTAAGACAATAGAATTAAGATTTATAGCAGATGGCACATAAGGTTCGATGTGATCCTTGGCAAGGGACTTAGAAGTTATAGTTACCTTAGTACCATACCTGGTCCTAAAAATCATATGGGACCAATCTGAAGATAAATACCCTCCAATTTTAGCTGCGAAGTCTCTAGACAGGCATAAAGCAAAAAACGGAGGAAAATCTATGACAAACACATCTTGCGGGATTGAAAAATTAGGACAGGCATGAAGTGTAAGATGCAGATTTTTAATAACACCTATAGTGTTTACTGGTGTCCCATCCAATTGGAGTACTCCCTTTTCTAATGGCTGGTATTGTAAATCTAGCTTGTCTGCAATCTTTTTTGGCATTACCGAACTGCTAGCCCCGCTATCAACCATGCAATTGTGCACCAATTTATTCCCCACTATTAAGGAAACATAGAAAGGAGGGGGCTTGGCACCATTACTTTGTTGCGTGGTATTATCCAAAAGTGCATTGGTTAAAATTGACTTTGTTTGGCCTATAGAGACTTGATTTGGAAAATTGGAACTAACTGGATTTGATAAGGCTGACTGTAACAAATTGATTTGACCAGGGATTTCTAAAGAATCCCACATTGAAATTGAAACATTCATTTTTTTCATACTTTCAACAATGTTGAAAGGTGCAGATATATTTACCCTTGGTCGTGTCTTTACAACAGCATGGTCAGGCTGCACTTGACTTGCGGATGAAGCATGTAAAGGCTGCTCCTTACTAGTGTCATGACCTTGCTGCAAAGTGTGTGGTACTTGTTGATTTGATGGACCAACAACTCCCTTATCTTTGTTTGTTGCTTGTTCTATTTCAAAAGCCCTCTTCTTGGCTCTGGTATTAGCAACAATAGATGTGTCCTCCTGGTTCACTCCACAAAATTCTTCTCTCTGCCAATTCAGGAGAGTTGAATCATTTCCGGGTTGATCCTGTTGTTGTGAATACCCCTCTTTAGGAAAATATTTCACACCTATAGCATTTTGCACCATAAGAGCTTGATTTATGACACCATTAGAGCATGTAGCTTGATTATGTGGCTGATTACATGGATAACACCACTCATAGTCAGCAGCCAGATTGTTTTGAACAGGAACAAGCTCCTTGACAGCACTAATTGGAGTTAGAATATAGGCCTAAAAAGGTCTTGTGGCAACATTTTGTCTTGAGCCTTGGTAATTACCTTGGTACTGCTGTCTATTCCCCTAGAATTGTTGTTGTTGACCTTGAAAATGCTGACTTGAAGCTTGATTCTACTGCTGATAAGGCCTAGAATAAGATTGTTGTTTTTCCAAGTTCACCAACTTGTTACCAAAAGTCTATAAAAGATTTTTGATCTCTTGTAACTCTTGTGATGAGCTTGAAGCAGCACTTTCTTGTTTATCAACGGCTAGAACAGCAGCTGGCAGTGTTGGTACAGCTGGTAGAGGTGTAAAAGGTGGTATCTGTAAAGGAATATTTGCATGAATCTCTGAAAATATAGGCATTGGTGGGTGAGGAGCTAGTTTACCAGCCTGTATTAGGTTGTTTTCAGCTCTGATTGCTATTTCAAAAGCATCTGGTAGAGAAACCCCTCCCATTGATTGTATCATAACAGCTATATCGATGTTAAGAGCCCTCAAAAAGTACAAAAATGCATATTCTGGAAGTGGCCTCACCATTGCAGGGATTCTATCCCAGGTTTTCTGAAATCTGAAATTGAAATCATTCATCTGCTCTTGTGGAGCCCTCTTAATTGTAGTCAGTTGTTCCAATAAAGACAAGTTATCAAACCTATCCTAAAATTGTTTATGCAACTTGTCTCTGAATTCATCCCAAGTTGCAATTGAACTGACTGGTAAGCTCCTATACCATTGCACAACTCTTTCTTTCAATGAAGCAGCTAGCAGTCTCACTGCAACATCCTCTTGGGTTATGTAATGGACTCGCATAACGAAGCCACATCTCGCATGTGTTCAATCGGGGTAGTTTGGTCTTCCCCTATGAAAGTTGGCAGACTCTTCAAGGCTGCCATTGGAATGTCATTGTGCTATGCCAAATTCAAGGGGCTCCCTCCATTAAAAGCAACAAAGGGTTGATTCCTTGGAGCGGCCATTGGAGGTGGCTGAGGTCGGTTTACTAGTACTCTAGATGAAACCAAAGACGGGATGGCAATGTGTGATCCCACAGATGGAGGATTGGATTGAGTTCTTCTAGAATAGATAATTGTTATTCCTTGTCTTTCTGTTGCTCTGCCCTGTCTTCTTGGTGGTGACAGCTGCAAATATTCGAAAGGACCTGAGCTGCTCCTTGTCTGAATTCTTCTCATAAACTATAGAAGGCACTGATTCTACAGCTCTTTCTCTCTACGAAGTCGCCAAGTATGCCAGAATGACTTCTGTAAAGTTTGAAACTTGCTGGTTGCATACCAACCCAACAATATTACATGGAAATGGTCCCACCGGGCGTGCCAAAATTGTTATCTCCCAGAAATGCACCCTAGGTATAGTGATGAAACTGAGCTTTCTAGAGAAACATGGGATCACTTCAAGGCTATGGGTCACCTAAATTGAAATGAACCTCCGGAGAAGGTCGGCTTCTTATGTGCTATCACCTAAACTACTGATTCTTTGAAGGGAAAGGGAGAAGGAGAATGCATGAAAATGAAGATTAAATCCTAAGGTGATACACCGAACTTGTAAGAAAATATGGAATTAAACAAGGTAATCATACACTGGAAAGCTTATAATTAGTATTTTTCTTACTCAACATGACCCCTTTAGACTTATGCATCATTCTTAACAGGCTCGATCTACATACACATCTTAGGAATGAAAGATAAATTTCACAACCTTAATGTATGAGTGTAGACTTATAAAACATAGTCAAAGACATGCATAATCAAAAGGAAATACAGAAATGAGAGTAGTACAAACATGAACACTAGCTTCCAAGGTAAACTCTATGTTGTATTCCAGACTTCCAGTTGAGTTACAAAAACATACATTAGTTGAGAAAGGATTGATAAAAATAACTAACTCTTTTTACTGTACTATCTGAACTCCTTACAAAAAGGAAAAAATGCCTTATATAGAAAAAAGATCTCGGCCCCTTAGGGCTTACAAAATATCAGTCCTCGGGATAGCTCTCTCCTTAGATCTTTTTATTGAATTTAATGTTGCACCCTGCATGTCCATGTCAGCGAAGAGTCATCCCCGGAGAAGCCTTCAGATCTTTCGCAGCTACCACATTCATTTATGATCCTCATGTCCTCCTTGAACCTCCTCAGCCGAGTGCTTTGAATGCTCTTGAGCTCAGAACAGATACACATTGCCTTTCATTCCGTTGATGTTCTTCATCTAGGTCAGACTGCCACAGCTTGCTTTCAGATCCCTCTGATTGGTCGAGTATACTCCACGCAGATTCTTCGGCGGTCAAAAGACCATTAGTCAGAATCGCATCTCGGCGAGACACTAGAAGTGTCTTAGCGATGCGATTATGCCCCTCTGAAGCTATTGGCATAACATGACACTATCAATGAGAGTTCTTATCAAGCTCGCAAAGGCATACCGATATCACTGAAAACATCAGCTAGACAATCAGCATCGGTCTGAAGTCACAACGAGCACCACTTTTATTTGGCGATTCCACTACTGTCAACAAGAGATCGTGTGTTCAACAAGACTTCATAGTGAAGCCTTCAACCTCTTGGCGAGCTTCAAAACCACTTCAGTCAGAGCTCGCTTGGTCGGTGAGACCTTCCACCGACCTCCTCTTCATTCTCTGAGTTCATTTCGATATCTCCCCAAGCTCCTCTTCATTCTGCAAGACACCTGAGTGTCAGTGAGACATCCTAGTGAAGGAAAAACGTTACCCTAAGACCCCTCATCTTCGGCAGGAGTTGATTGATGTCACCCCGAACGCACTTCATTCTACCAAGCTCTACATTTCTTTCAGCAAGACCGTGCCAAGTTGGGAAGACTTCATAGCGAAGTCCACCAGTCATACCGATTCCCGCTTCAGTCGATGAGACCACACCGTGTCGACAAGACATCACTCTGACGGTCGGGCGCTACACCGATGTCATTTATGTCAGGGAGACCTTCTGCTAGTCGGTGAGACCTCTGCCAATGACTCCTCCTATGTCGCCAAGACCTTCTCGTGTCAGCAGGACCTTAGGGAAAAGTCTTCAACTCTTGGTGAGACCCTTTGTTATCGGCGAGACCTCTCGCCGGGCTCCTTATCTTTCGGCGATGAGTTTACTCTACCCTCAGTCAGGGAGACATCGCTAGGTCGGTGAGACCTCTCACTGAGACCACCATCTCATACCGCTACTACTCCATCGGCGAGACACTTGGGTCAGCAAAACCTTACGCCGATCCCTTTATCTTTGGGTGGGCACGAAACATTTCGGGAAGACAAGCTTCGTTTGCTAAGACCTTATGGAAAATCCTCCATCCTTTGCCAAGAGCCCATCCTTTTGGGAAGACATCTTGCCAAAGAAAAGAACTTTAAGCCGAGAGCTCTCCAATGAACTACCGTCAGCATGACCTCTTGCATTCGGCAAGACCTTTTGTCGAAGATGCCTCCTTTGTCGACGCCGCCTCATTTCGGCGAGACATCTGCCTTCGGTAAGACCTCCCAGCGAAGCCCGCTTCCTTACGCCAAAAACCTATGATAAGGTGGTGTGGTTATTCCTATTAGAGTGCTAAGAGGATTCAAATTTAGGGATAAATTCATTCTTAATTTTGTAGATGATCTCTACTATAAAGTATTCAGTTTTACTAATGGCTCTCCTATTTTTCAAGAGCTCAAGAGTGGAATCAGATAGGGGTATCCCATTTCTACTTGGGTTTAGAATATTTTCCCACTCAAGAGACTCTAACAATGTGGGCAATTAACTTAGACCATGACAAGCCACAAGTGTATGACGGTCCTCAAGGATTACCTATGTAGTTAATTTCCAAAAGAGTAGGCGATATTCTTATAAAAGAGGAAATTTCACTAGTGGTATACACTACATAATTTAGTGAGGCCACTATTAAAATATTATAAATAAATTATAATTAATTATTTCAACATGTTAGAAAACTGAATAAGGAGTTTGGAGAAGAAAGGGTCAAGATAGAGGGATAAATAGCCCAAATTTAATTACTAAAGACAATCTATAGCATGCCTACTCCTAGCATGTTCCATAGTGGTAATATCTCTCAATAGGATATGAACAAATTTTACCGGATTGATAAATTTCTTTACAAGAAGAGAAATAGATGTGGAAAAATATGACCAAGTAATACTTTGAAGATAAAATAAATGGTGTATTTAAATATAGAGTATCAAACCTCAATAGGATAAAATGTGACAGATGGGAATACAATGCCGATAGTCAAAAATCCATAAGCCAAATTCACCATTGAAGCACAAAATTGAAATATATATATATAATGGCTTTGTAAAGTGGTTACAATAAATTTTATTCATAGAAATTCTAAATATGCACTTAGAAGATCCAATAAAATTGTAAAGACGTATGAAATGTCAAAATTACTAAATGATGTCTCTACATTTACTCTACATTTATAAATAAAACAAAAAGCATATTAAGAGA
Organism: Sequoia sempervirens; assembly: GCA_007258455.2. Taxonomy (NCBI): domain Eukaryota; kingdom Viridiplantae; phylum Streptophyta; class Pinopsida; order Cupressales; family Cupressaceae; genus Sequoia; species Sequoia sempervirens. The sequence goes on from VDFB02376629.1 coordinate 14,732, forward strand.
CAAGATGTGGGATCCATTGTCTTTGGTTGACTTAGGAACCCATACCATGATGGAATCTAATGGATAAAAAATGGTATTATGGGGCTAGAAGAGTGACTTTGATGGTTTGATATATGTTTTTTCATACCTTTACAAGAAGAAAAGATGGATCCCATTTTTTCAATTGTTATATTGACAAGGTTAGTCCCTCAAAACAAAAATGGATAACTTCATAAAATAGGCTAGGGTTACTTTAGATGATAGATATTATACTAGCATGAATATCATGAATATGTTTCTTGAATAAAATTATCCTATGGATAAATAATTCAATTTATCAACAAAGGCCTCTACTAAAAGTTACTAATTATTTCATGTACATTCTTAACACGGTGATTATTCTTTCCTCTTTGTTATATATTGTTGTCAAAATAAAAGAATTAATTTTCATATGTAATGATTGAAACAACTTGGTAGGTGGTCATAGGATATAATAAAAGTGGAGGCAAGTATCATATTTTTATATGCTTATGTAAATGATGTTTAATGGGTGTCAAAGAACTATCAAGTCAAAAGGAAAAATTTGGTAGATTTTAGTTTATTATGCTAATATAGGCTAGGATAAATCATGCAATCAACTAGGGTGATCAAGGTTTACTCTTATATAATGATCTATGTTTGTGTATCTTCATAAACTTGTGAATCAAATTTAATTCATAAGTAGCATGTGAAGGAAAATATCAAATTTAGAAATAGAATAATTCGTGGAGATGCAAGAGATAGTTATCAAGTAAAATTGGATTCAACGTCAAGAGGTGTCATGAAAGAAATATCATGGATAAGCCAATAAAGGTTCAAATATCTAGCTAAAATTAATTATTAATATGGAGAAGGCAGTATCTTAGCAAACAACCAAGTTAAATAAATATAGAACCATATTCATTTATAACTTGTAGAAGAAATGATAAATAATATATTTGCAAAATATTCCTTTAAGAGTGAAGACAATATCACTTACCCACATGAGTTGATTGAACATGTTGATGTCTTGGAGTGGATAGGAAAGTTGATTTTTTCTTCTTGATATTTGACTCCATTCTTGGGAGAAATCATAATAGGTGGTGTCTTATTGAACTCCAACTAGGCTAGATGTCTAATAGCGCATCCTCATGAAAGATACAAGTTCAAACAACCATTGTTGATTCCATGATTTTTCTTTGCTTCTTTATCATATTTATGATTGGAATGATCGAATTCATGTGGCTCATGTGAATACATGGTCTCTTTCTCTTTTGGTTCATGGTGTTCATAATTTTATAATTTTTGAGATGTCGATTCGATATCAAGGTTTGAGCATAAGTCTTCTATCTCATCCCTAAAAAAAAATTATTCAAGGTCCTCCTTACTCTTTTGCATGATAAGACCCATTTTCTCTTCATGGAAAACCTCTTGAAGGCTTGAAGAAAAATTAAGTTCTTCCTTTCGAAGTGTAATTTCTTACTTGATAGCTTGCTCAACTTGACCACCAACCTCAAGTATGTCAGTAGCTCCCCTCTCTAAAACAAGGCTTTCTTCATTTTCCTCCTCATAGATCAACATCTTATCATGGTCATTTATATCCTCTTGTTGCTCCAAAACATGTGTTAACATTGACATTTGTATTCTCTCTTCATCCTTTTCAACAAAACAAGGAAGTTCGTCAAACAACATTGTTGGCTCTTTATTTGCATCACCTCCTTCTTTCTCAATATCCTATTGCCTCGATTGGTTACACTCAATTCCCTCTTGTGAGAAGTCTATTTTTTCTATATCACATGAAATTTCACTAGTAGAAAATTGTTCTTATTTTACCCCAAATATCTCCTTCTTCTACTCACAAAACCATTTATCTTTCCAAAAAATAGGTTCACCCTTGAAAATATAAATGGTTCTTGGAATTTGAAAGAGAAACTTAGAGAGTTTTTTTAACCTCTAGAGGAAAGATGGTATTTTGAGAGGGTTTCTCTTGTGGAGTAATAGGTTGAGCTTGCATAGGTACAAGCTCCTACAATGGAAGAGTACCTCTATAACTTTGAATTTTAAAATGAAGTTTGGAGGAGGTTTCTCGTGTTTCTAGCTTTAACCATTCTTCCTTAGCTATAGCCTTCCTAGCAAGGAATTCTTCTTCATATATTCTTTGTGCCTCCATCTCTTGTTGGTGAAGGTAGGATTGATAAGCCATCTCCTCCTACTACAAGTTATACTCCTACTTTTTATTAACATCATCTAATTGCTTTTGTAAGTTCAACATCATATATTTAATTCTCATTTTATCAAGATGTTTATTAGGATATAAAGAAGGCTAAGAAAGAGTGGTTGGGTGATAAACAATAGGAAAATATAGAGACTTGTTGCAAATATGTTGTTTGGGATAGTGTTTTCATTTTGACATAGCTAATAGGGAGGCATATGAGTAGCATTTTGATGCAAGGGCATCTATCAAGAACATCAATTCAACAACTAATCAACTAGGGTACATCAAACCCATACTCATTTGGAGAAGATCAAATTGAACAAACATCATTATTTCACTTAACTTTTCATCAAAACTCTTCAAATTCACTTCATACCACAAAGCATCAGATTACCAAACTTGTCTCTTAACCATCATTAGACTCAAAAAATTATTTTCCATCCCTAAAATGACTGTACCAACACAAAACCTGATTAGAAACAAACTAAACCATTCATCTCTTTCACTATCCATTCTTTCACTCTACAATACAACTCTTTTTCCAAGGCAAATAGACAACTAGTCATACATTCTTTCTTTTAATCTTTTTTTTAACCTATTACAAGACCTTCAAATCACTATATTTAACATGTTCTTGAGTGAAATAACCAACCACACTTACAATCTACTAGTCCACCAGACTTACCATTATCTTGCCATCAAAATACATTTTTCCACATAGGGTTCACCTTGCTCAATACATCAAATCCATCATACCTACCTTCAAAACCTTACTCAACCATAGAAACATCCATAACAACATCAATAGGTCAGTATTCAAACATTTACAACCATTATTTACACTATTTCATCAGATTTCAACCTTTTAGGCTTTCACGACACCTTTTGTCTAGTAGGTCATCAAACTACTAAATTGGGTATATCAGTCAATCTACCTTGAATCTTTTTGAACTATTTGTACATTCAGGAGCACATTATAGCCCACATTAACATATCTCATCATCAGATATCCTTATGTTAGAAAATTCATCAACAACATGACTATCCCACGGTTAAAGTGCACCAAATAGGTCAAAAATACAAAGCAACTACCATCAATCCATCTCCACAATCAAGAATAACTGCAAACAGTCTTAGGAGAGCAGGGTTTAAAATGAAAAAATAAATTAACAATTGAACACTTTTACCCTTCTTTGAATCTCATATTGCAAACCCTTGATTATAGGCTGAATGAGGCTTAAAGAGTGAGGGTTTCATGAAATTTAGTCTTCCTGACCTCACACCAACTTGCCACTACCTCAAACTTGTTTGATTATGTTTGCACATACAAATTATACCATTCTCCAACCTTTCCCAATGCCTTTTCCTCGTTTCATCACTTGTAGGCACCTCTTTTGCTTGAAAAATATAAAAATTTTGAGGGAAATAATCTTGTCTTTGTAATTCCCAATTCCTACAACCACACACATACACACACACCAAAAACAATCTAATCTCTCTTCCTAATATCCCATTCCACCAATTTATTACACCTACATCGATGGAATGGTAGGTTAGAACCTTAAAGGACTCTCAAACCATTACTGAGGGTTTCTAACAGATTTTGTATTTGATCACTAAACAAATCTAAAACTCAATGCTAATCCTTCAAATTGGCTTAATGTAAATGCCAAAAACACTATCCTTCAAAATACAATGAAAATCAAGGCCTTATATTGTTGTACATGTCGTACAAGAATAGAAACTAGAGAGAAAACTCATAAAATTGCAGAACAATGAGTTTTATTTCAAAATTGGTTTTCAAAATTACAAATTACTTCACTTGCTCACCCCCACAATGTTTTTGTAGACACCTAAATTTGGCCACTTACGTTTTGTCAAATTTATCATTTTTCATCTAAATATCATCTTATCTGCATTAATTAAGTAATATTACTATTATTTAATTAATACCCCTAAATTCCTTTAAATCCCTAAGGTATTTAGTTAAATAATTAAATACCTTACCCTTTATTCCCCTTTTCCTCAAAGAATTAAATAAATAATACTCACATGTCACATCCTCCATTAGTTTTTTCTTATATCCTAATCCACCTCCTAATCTCATCATTAGGGATGTGCACATTCCTAATCCATGATTAGATGTCACATCCTCCAAATTTTGCAAGTTGGCTCATAATCCTCATTAGCCACCTAACCTTCCCCTAATCATTGATTAGCTAGTCTAATCAACCCCTCAGTCAACTCTCCCCATATCCCAAGGAATTTTTAATTCCTTTTTGTCTTCCCAAGGTCCTTTTAAGGAATTTTTAATTCCTCTTTCATCCCCCGAGGAATATTAAATTCCTTTTCTCTTTCCCATGCACATTAAAAAGGAAATTTTAATCCCTTTGGTCAACTCTTGATCTCAACCCTTGATTTTTCTCCTCTCTTTCAATCTCCACCATCCATTCTATCTCCCTTGGCTAAATGACTAACACTTAGCCATTTTTGCAACCCTAACCATTCTAACCATTCTCAAGCTCTCAAGCACCCATCGTCTCAATCTCTCAAGCTCACACTACCATCTTGCATCCATAGTCAAATCCACTATCTTTGCATCCAAATCAAGCAAAATCAAGTCGTTATGTTGCCGAAATCATTCTAGGAGCACACACATCAAGCTATCAATGAGGGAAAACAACTTCATCAAGTTCAAACAAGGTAAAATTGGTTTTATTGTCACTTTAAGTTTGAGTTTCATCTTAAGCCCAATCTTGAGGTGTTGTTGTGTTTCCCTTGCTTGCATTTCATTTCTGTTTTGCATTTTAGACTAGGAGAAAAACATTGCACACATTTTTGGCATGCCCTGTGGGACCCATGTCACAGGTCTTTTCTTTCACGTTATATGTTGTTTGAGTTTTGCAGGTTCAGGTTTACATACAGGGCTGAATCTACCCTGAACAGGGGAATTTGTACCTTACAAGGGTGTACTTGCTCTAGAAACAAGCAAACTTGCTAAGAGGGGAAAACTTGCTCACAACAGAGGTGAATCTGCACCTGTCAAATTTGCCCATCTGTCAAGTTTGGGTGAATTTTCTCCTGTAAACAGGCGAATTTGCATATTTGGGCAAATTTTCTCTTGTGAATTTGCACATTTGGGAAAATTTGCACTAAAAGAAAATTCGCCTATCCATGTGAAACAAGAAAATTTTCTCTTGTAGAAGGGCGGATTTTCTCTTAGAAACAACCAAAGTTGCTCCTGACAGGGGCGAATTTACTCAATTAGACAGAAAAATTTGCCTCTTATAAAGGCGAATTTGAGGTAAACCCAAGACCTGAATCTTCAATTTTCAACATCATTTTGGCTTTGGTTTCAGGTACTGATCCGCTAACCTGTCTATTTGTGAGTGTGTCTTTTCACTAACAGTTGTGTAGCTTGTCCTTGTTTGTTAAAGACCGACATTGGAAACTACTAATGTCTTTGCTATAGGACGATCGGTCGAAGACTTTTAGGTAGTTTGTATGTTGTTTTCCACATTAATATAGGCACACATAGATTAATTAGAGGGTCAATTAATTTGTTTGTTGTGCTTGCGAGTGATTGTTGACGTATTCAATGTTAGTGTAATTAATATTTAATTACACTTGCATAACTTTACTCAGGTAATATTTTAATTCCTAGGTTAATTATTGTCATCTTTATCTTGTTGAGCTATCTTGTTGCTCAAGATAAGATTAGGGTTATGCATCTTTTCTTTTATAAAGCAAATCATATCTTGTAATTATTGTACTTCGAATATATCAATTTGCACATCTTCATGAAATCTCTCTGATTTTTTGTTTTTCTCTTTGTGGAAGGTTATTTTCTAGTTTGCATTTTAGATCTTGGTTTCTAACATAGTATCAGAGCCTTGATTTGCAACCCCTTCTCAGATTTTTGAGAAAATCATTACAGAGTTCGTTCGGGATTCCTCGAGGGTATCATGCCTTGAGTTCATTTATGAGATGTATTGGATCAGATCGGGCTTCACCATTGGATTCAGAGCGCTGGAAAAAGTCAGGATTGACTTTTTTTTTGTAGATTTTGGCCATTGTTTGTCAGATCCATGAGGGTTTCAAGCTGGGAGATTTTTTGCAAGCTCTGGAGGTAGCCAATTTTTCAAAGTAGTTTGGGCACAAACGAAGGTCACCATCGCATTCGCAGTGGCCAAAAACCCTAAGAACTCCTATCATTTCATCGATTTTGGTGAATTTGGTTTGAAAGGAAAAAAAATTGTCTGGGGGGCTGTATGGCCTCCCCAACACGCAATTGGATGCACGAAAATAAAAATAACATGTTTTTTGAACTCTGTGTCGGTGCCTCCAATAGAAATCCCACCCACCACTGCCATGCCACCCAGTAGCCACCATAGAGCCACTGGTTGAGCTTAGCCCCCGCGGGCATCCTTGCCCAGGCCACCAGTCACATTGGTGACTAGGCGCCCTGCGCCTAGCCCCCGCGGGCTCCTCCAGCATAGCCAGGTCATATGGGGGACTGGGCGCTATGCGCCCAACCCCCGACCAGCCCCAGCCCGCCAGCACCGGTCCTATGGAGAACCAGGGGCTCTGCCCCCAGCACCTACCCTCTAGCCCCTAGTCGCGCACAGCACCAAGGGCTGATTTTTTTAGCCCCCAGGGAAGCCTGTAGGCTAGATTGGCCTTTCAGGAGCACTTTTACAAAATCAAGCGTAACTTTTGCATATGGTGTCCTTTTTTCACAAACGAGATACTGTTGGAAAGATGATTACGATGCCAATCTAGTGGTGAAGGTGGATTCTTCTGATTTTTCTCTAGATTTATTTTGCAGGTCCTTGAACTCAGATGTTGTTGTTTTCACTCCGGAGGGCATATCTTTTGACTCGATGATCCTTTTTTCGTCATTCTTGCTGTGTTGGAAAGATGGTTCAGTCCTCTACACAAATATGAGTTATATTTTTATTTTCTCTTTATGCATGTTAATAATTCTCTCCTTTTGCAATCATTGGGTTATTGTAATAAATGAACTGAGATAAAGTTTCATCAGGGGGGTTTCTTGCATAATAATCTGATTAGAGTGTGCATGCACTTTGATCTTCATCCTATTTTGATGACAACTCACATGGGTTGTATCTGGTTTCCTAGTTTCTTTTGGCCTCATCTTGTCTTGCTTGACACATATTAGATTCACATCGGTTCACACTTTAGATTGAGAGTTTATGTTTCTTGATCTGCATTGGTTCAGATCTTTCTCAGTTTGAGGGCCATGTTTTTATGGTTAATGTTACAAAGTCTTTATGGTACTTGTTCCTATGGAATATTTTTAGTCACAATTTGACATCGGCATCGAGATACATAGTTTCCAGATTCTGTCATCATTTCATCTACTGTTGCTTCATGGATTCCAGGGTTGTTCCAGTTTGTGAGTTTTCTAGTGTTCTGTGGCATTGGGTTTGTTGTCGCATTATTATGATTCTATTTTTGGTTTCTTGTAGATAGAAGTATCTTTCCTTGCTTTTCGGATTGTGGTTCTAGTGTTACTCCATAGTTTTCTTCCAGTGCTTCTTTGCAGTAGTCATCTCATTGTAGGGGGGTTTTGTCCCACTGGGTTTTCCTTCTCTACCTCATTATTGCATTTGCACTTGGGTACCTGATCATGCCTTGTTGTTGGGACCCATTAATGCTTTCTTTCATTCATCTTAGTTTTAGGTGCATGCTTTTTTAGTCTCCCTAAGTTGAACTTATGGGGGGGTGTTAGTGTAATTAATATTTAATTACACTTGCATAACTTTACTTAGGTAATATTTTAATTCCTAGGTTAATTATTGCCATCTTTATCTTATTGAGTTATCTTGTTGCTCAAGATAAGATCAAGGTTCTGCATCTTTTATTTTATAAAGCAAATCATATCTTGTAATTATTGTACTTCGAATATATCAATTTGTACATCTTCATGCAATCTCTCTAATTTTTTGTTTTTCTTTGTGGAAGGTTATTTTCTGGTTTGCATTTCAGATCTTGGTTTCTAACATTCAATCCCCTTGCACCACTTGGCGATCTTGGGTGATGAGAAATCGTAGTCACTCTAGTCCAGTTGTGTCTACCTAGGAGGTGTTAGTACATCTAAGCTCTCCCCTTGCGCTACGTGTGAGCCTGGGGACCAGCCAAAAACATCTAGTATCTTCTTCCCTTAGCAGGACCTGCCTGGGATTTCATCACCTGGGGGATGATCCCAACCACATGTTACCAGCGGGGTATATAAAGGGGGGAGATCCAAAGTTGTACCCCAATCCAGTCATGTCGTGTCTAGCGAAGCATCGAAGCTAGGGTGATACCTAGATAAGACATGAAAAGTTGGTCTGAGTTTCCAGTACCTCGCTAGGGCTCCCAATTCACACTTGTGATGAGCTGGTGTTCATGGTTGTGCCCCACATATCGTGCATATATTGGGGACTCCCTATATAACCTTGTTTTTCCTAGATAGAGACCCATGTTTTAGCCATGACTTGGTATAGTGTAGGGGATGCGCACCGTATCCTGAAGTTACTCACCATGTACTCCCTTGGGTTGAGATAGGAATCCTCGTAGTGGACTACGATAGTCTTCAAGTGAGAGTGTGAAGGTGAGTCTGTGGTATCCATTGATGACCCTGTGCCACTGGAACGCTAACTATCTTCCTTCGCGAGAAAGGGTGATCTAGTGAACCACCCCTGTATCACGAAGTATTAACCTTGGATTGTTCGCTCAAGGTGGTGGGCCTACATCACGTTTGTAATCCCATATCACTAATTCTAGGTTCATGTTGCCTGGTGTGTCTTCTTTGTGCTATACCAGTGCTTTCATTTTTAGTCGAGTCAGCCTAGCCTTTTATCTGATGTTTGTCGTGCTTGTCATCTTTTTCCACAATCATCTTTTCTGCATCCAACCCAATCTAGGTCATCTGTTTAGGTGAATTTGTCTTTGTCAGAGATGAATTCGCATGTGGGTCACTTTCTTAGGTGACCCCATTTTCATTCATTCTCTGGAACAGTCGAGTCCGTCAGTCATTTTCCATCAAATTTTCCTATTCTCCACAAAATAGGTGAATTTTTCATCCCTTAGGGGCGAACCTGTTGTACACAGGGGTGATCCCGTCTTTCAGTCTGAGTCATTTCGTCAGTCATTTTCAGTCAAATTCACTCATTTTCACAGAATAGGCTAATTTTCCCTCTTCAAGGGCGAACCCGCTTTCAGTCCATGTCATCTTGTCAGTCATCCTCCATCAAATTCACCTGTTTTCACTAAATAGGTGAATTTGTCCCCTTTAGGGGTGAACCTTTTGTCAGTTTGAGTCAGTCTATCATCCGTTTGACAGTCAAATTCACTTGTTTTCTAAAGACAGCTGAATTTTCTATCACCTTGGGTGAATTTTCTCCCTAAACTAGCAATTTTGCCTCCCTGTCTGAGTCTTCATCTGTCTGTTTCAAGATTTAGGCAAATTCGTTTGTCGAACAGGCAATCCCATTTTTAGGCGAATCCGTTCCCCATCCATACCATTCAGGAAATAGGCAATTTTTTCTCCCTAATAGGCAAGTTTGCAAATCAATTCCACCCGTTCACATCAAGTTTAGGTGATTCTGCTCCCATTTTGGGCGAACCTGTCAAAGATTAGGCGAATTTGTCACTGTTTTGGGCGATTATGATAGTTGTTTTAGGAAAATTTGCTATCAGTTTGGGTGAACCTACTTCTGGATAGGCGAATTTGACATTCAAGTTCACCTGTTTCTTGAGTATCCCCAAATTTAAGTGAATTCGACTTTACAGAAAGGTGAATTTGATCAGCAAATTCGTCCATTTCCTGAGTCCCTTGAGTTTTGGGTGAATTTGATCCCTCAGATAGGCGAATTTTCTTGGCTTGTAAAATTCTCTTGTTTCTTGTGTCAGCCCAAACAGGGGCGGATTTGATCTCCTAGATAGGCGAATTTTCTCATCAAATTCGCTTATTTCTTGTACCAGTCCAATTTTAGGTGAATTTGACCCTTGGATAGGTGAATTTTCCTTTCAAATTCGCCTATTTCCTGTGCCATTTGAAGTTTGGGAAAATTTTCTCATCAAACTTGCCTGTTCCTAGTCCCATCTGAAGTTTGGGCTAATTTGTCTCCCCAAAACAGGCGAATTTTCTTCCAAGCATAGGTGAGTTTGCTCAAAACAACCCAACATCCGTCTTCCTACAATCATCATTTTCTTCCATCTAAAGTCATCATTTCAGCGATGAAATCATACAAGTGCATCTTAGGACATCCCTAGATCGCATATCTGCCATCGTTTCATCGATCCCAATCACCTAGACTTCGTTTTAGGGGTTTTGATTTTGATGCAGGGACTTCTGGAGGTCATAACTTTTGACTCAAATGTTCATTTGGACTGAAATTTTATGGGTGGATGCGTTATGAGGTGGAATTTGGATTCCTAGTGGACCTTGAGTCGATTGGCCCCAATTTTGGCACTTGTTGGGGGCTTGAAACTTTCATTTTGACCCTCAAAATTACAATTTAGCATTTTTTTCCAGTTTTTTAAAAGTCACTTTTGTTAATAACTCAAAACTCATGTTTCGAATTTAGGATGTTAGTTTTCAATTTTTCCTACCTTAGTTTTAGGAATTTTTTGGGAAAAAACTAGACTCTCAAAGATATGCATGTGAAATTACCTAAAATGGAAAAATCTGATAATTGTTGAAATCTGCCAAAAAGGGTAATCAGTTCATCAAATCCAAATCCTTTAGACTTCGTTTTCGAGGTTTTATCCAAGTTGGCTTAGGTTCCTAATCTTGATCATCATCGTTTGTGTCTACTTAGGATTTTCATCCGTCCTGAGTCAGTCATCATCTTCAGCCTAATCAATTTGCTTCCATCTTTAGGTAGGTTCGGTGCTGCAATCTGTTGGTGTAATTAATTATTAATTACACTTTGCATAAGTTTACTTAGGTAATTATTTAATTCCTAAGTTATAGGTTTTCATCATTATCTTATCGAGCTATCTTGTTGCTCAAGATAAGATTAGGTTTAGGTATCTTTGCTTTTATAAAGCAAATTATCTCTTGTAATTATTTGTACTTCGAATATATCAAATTGCATGTTTTTATGCAAATCTCTGCTTTTTCATTTTCCTCTTCTGTGGAAGGTCTATTATGGTTTGCAATCAGATCTTGGTCTTCTAACTTGGTATCAGAGCCTCGATTTGCAGCCCCTTCTCAGCATTTTCGGAGGAATACAGTGCAGAGCTCGTTCAAGGTCCCTTGAGGGTTTCAATCCTTGAGCATCATTATGCAGCATCTTGGATCAGATCGAGGTTTTCCGTTGGATTCAGAGCACTGGAAAAAGTCAGAAATGACTTTTATTTCATTGATTTTCATCACCGTTTGCCAGATCTGCGAGGGTTTTAAGATCGGTGATTTTTCTGATAGATCTGGGGGTCGCCTGATTTTTGGAGCACTTTGGGCCCAAACGGACCTCGCCGTTGGATTCACAGCACCCAAAAACCCCTATTTCCATATAAAATTTGTCTGATTTGGACATAGTCGTTTGGAGAGGCAAAAATTTACCCAAGGGTCGTACGGCCCTAGGCACGCTTCACGATGCATGAATATCAAGAAAAATTCAAAAAATCATTAAAAAAAAAACATTGGTTTTACCACCAGATATAAAAGCGCAGCTGCACCACCTGGCGGCCACCGCTGCACCGCCGGGCCTCCACCGCCACCGGCGGACTCCACCAAACCGCCACCAAGACTTTAGCCCCCTCGGGCTTTATCTCTGCAAACCAGGGTCCTCTGGTGACCGAGTGCCTAGCTGCAGCCCCCGTCGGGATTTTAGCCCCAGCCCTGGTCACGTGGGTGACCAGGGGCCGTGCAGAAGCCCCCTGGCCGCCAGCCCCCTGGTCCACCCAGGCGACTAGGGGCCGAACCTTTTCAGCCCCTGAGGGCTTACTGGAGAGCTTATTGGGCAGTTTTGAGCAGTTTTAGGGAAACACGTACGACATCATTTTTTTGCAAACAAGATATTGCCGGAAAGTTGTTTCTGAGCTCTACGCAATGGTGCTAGTGAGATTTTCTGGTTTTTCATTTTTGATGGTTTTTTCGGCCTCGGAAATCATATGTTGCCCTTTTCACCCCGGGAGACATATCTTGTGACTCGCTTATCCATTTTTCGCAATTTTCGTAGCATTGGAAAGATGGTTTCGGCCTCTATGCAGATCTAAGGTCATTCATAGAAAATGTGTAACTTATTTTAGGCATGCATTCATTTTTGTTTCGTGCTCTAGGTTTGCATTTTCACTTATGTTTTTGTAGTTTTGCATCATCTCCTTATGCAATCATTGGGTATTGTAATAATGAACTGATATAAAGTTCCATTAAGGGGGGTTCTTGCATCCATCTTTCATTTTGGTGACAACTCACATGAGTTTGTCTAGTTTCTTGTTGTCTCCTTCTAGCTTCTTTCTTGCTTCGCTAGACACATTGTTGGTTTGCTTTGGTTCACACTTCACATTGGGATTTTACAATTCTTGATCCGCATTGGTTCAGATCTTTCTCTTTTGAGGGCCATTTTTTTATGGTTAATGTTCTAGAATCTTGATGGTACTCGTCCTATGGGCAGTTTTAGTTTCAGTTTGGCATTGGCTTTGAGAGACATAACTTCCAGATTTGTCATCATTATGGGTCCATTCATCTTTCATCTACTGTTGCTTACAGATTCCAGGGTTGATCCAGTATGTGAGTTTCCAGTGTTCCTTGGCATCGGGTCTACTGTTGCATTTGTGATTATGATTGGTATTTTGCAAACAAAACTATCTTTCCTTGCTTGCCAGATTTGGGGTTCTAGTGTTGCTTCATCAGAGTTCTTCCAGTGCTTCTTCGCAGCAGTTCATCTCTTTGAAGGGGGGGTTTTTCCCACTGGGTTTTCTCTCTCTTTTCATTTGTACATGAGTACCTGATCAGGCCTTGTTGCCAGGACTCATATTTGCATAATAATTTGCTTCTCCCTAAGTTGCACTTATGGGGGGGTGTTGGTGTAATTAATTATTAATTACACTTTGCATAAGTTTACTTAGGTAATTATTTAATTCCTAAGTTATAGGTTTTCATCTTTATCTTATCAAGCTATCTTGTTGCTCAAGATAAGATTAGGTTTAGGTATCTTTGCTTTTATAAAGCAAATTATCTCTTGTAATTATTTGTACTTTTTCATTTTCCTCTTATGTGGAAGGTCTATTCTGGTTTGGAATCAGATCTTGGTTTTCTAACTCAATCATCCTCTTTGCAATTCAAATACAATCAAACACCACCTTACATCATCTAGTCAAACCTCTGAACTTAGTTTAGAATTGGTTGCATCAGTCTAATCCAATCAATCATCTGATCCAATCAATCGTCCCATCTCATCACATCCTCCAATCATCCTAATCTGAGCTTCAATCCAATCTGAATTTGAGCTTTAATCCAATCCCAATCTGAGCTTAACCTAAATCCTAATTTGAGCTTTAGTCCATCTACATCCAAGATCTTCTAATATTGAAAAAAATCTTAAGATCTCTTCTTTCATCTTCTTCCAACCCATCTTATTTATCTTTTCATAATTTTTTCTTTCCTTCTAATCATCTATTCCCATCTTTTCGATCCATATCCATCCCATCCAACATCATGAATCCTTATCCTTCACCAATGCAACCAAAAATAGTAGTCAAGGGAAATCCCAATTACGTTGACAATGATAACGAAAGTCTTGTTGATCAAGATGAGTGTGATATAGATCCCCTTGATGCTATCATTACTAGCAAGCTTTCCCCAAGCATCATCCAAAATCCAATTAGTCATCCAAACTATCCCATCACATCTTCACTCACACCTACTAGTTATCCTCATTCCACCCTTGACAAGGGATATCCATTATCATCCCCATCCACATCTTCATCATATCCTTCATCTACATCTTTCTCTTATCCAACATCCATATCCTCCTATCCCAATCCAACATCCCAATATTCCTACTACAATCCACCACCCCAATCTTCCCATCCTAATCTATTGTCCCAATAACCTTACTACAACCCAACGCCCACATCCTCTTGTCCTTATCCACCATCCATTTCCTCCTATCCTAATCCACCATCCATATCCTCCCATGTCACTCCATCTTCTACTCCACCACGTCCTAATCCACTATCCACATCCTCCTATCCTAATCCACCACCCCAATCTTCCCATCCTAATACCCTATCCCAATACCTTTATTACAATCCACCACCCACATCCTCTTGTCCTAATACACCATCCATATCCTTTTTTCCTAGCCCACCATCCATGTCCTCCTATCCTAATTCACCATCCCAATATCCCTAATTAACTCTCCATCTAATCTTGATCCCTCCACCAATCCTAATCCTCCACCTACTCTTAGTCCTACCTCCACTCCCATTCCTCCATCTAATCCTAGTCCACCAGTCCATAATCCTAATCCTCCACCAACTCATAATCATTCATCCTTCCCCATACTTATTTAAGCCCATGTCATGAAGTTTCCTCCGCTCCGAGTCCTCGGGACTCAGGCATCCCCAACTCCCACATCTTGAGTCATGGAACCATTTTACTCCACCCCATGTAGAGTCATTAGTGATAAGAACCATCTCCATCCCACACCTATCATTATTGTTACCACCTCTAGCACCACCCAAACCATTGAAACCATCAAATCTACTGAATCCATTGAGCCCCCTTCTGCTACTCTGAGAGTCATCAAACCCATCGAAGAAACCCAAATCCAATCCACTCCTCCTAAGTTCCTAGATCCACCCAATCCATCGAAGACACGCAAATCCAATCCACTCCTCTCACTCCTAGTAGCACCGAAATCCATTCCCATGAACTTCGTGAATCCTCCGTCTGTCCATCTCCCCCTTCTGAGGATCCCATTCAACATTCCTCTTCCACCATATCATCCACACCCATGGAACCTTTCCAAGAGCTTGATCCAAAGCATACGAACATATCCCCTTCTCCACATGAAGATCCTACCATCCCATCTAGTCCACCTCAAGATCATAGTCCTTCATCCACTTTAGCCCATGATCCCTTGGTCACTCAAGATCCAATCACTCCATTACATGAGCCCTTATCACCCACTTCCACAAATCCAGATCCTATCATGTCACCTAGTCCCTCTCCTGATCCCTTACCACTCACTCCTCCTGATCAAGAGGCTATTACCCCATCATCTCCATCTCATGATCCTCCATCGTCGTGTAAACCCACTATCCCCACACCACTTTTATATTCCCTCGATACTCTCACATTCATCTATGGTGGTTTCCTTATAGAATAGGAACCAAGCATATACACCACCCATCCTCCTCCACCTAATAATGGACTCACATCATTCTTCCAAAATAACAGGCATCCTACCATAGAGCACATGCTCAAAAGCATGAACTATCAAGGAAAAGGTTTAGGCCTTCATGAGAAAGGTATTTTAGAGCCCATCCATGTCAAAGAAAATCCACGTACACAAGGTCTTGGATATATCTCTCAAGACTCACAATCCAAAAATGTTGGTACAACCTCTATACATCCTCAACGAGCCTCCTCCAAAACAATAATAGGCTCTTCCCATCGCTCCACCAAGCCATTTTCTACCATCCCCCCTCCATCATATCACCTC
>VDFB02376630.1:0-27451 GCA_007258455.2 Sequoia sempervirens
TTATTTGTTGGTTCATATTTAACAAAAAGGACAAGTGTCCTCGAATGTAATTTTCTCATTGGTTGAGGGGTAGCAAACCCTAATTAGGGTTTTATATTGTAATCTTGCCGTTGATCCTAAATTAATCTTGGCCATTGAATTGTAATTGGGGAGCCTATAAATTGAGCTCACCCCTTCATTTGTAAAGCATGGGAACATGTTGCAAAACATGTTGAGATAAGCAACTGTTGTAAGATTGCCAAAGTAATAAGTAATGCATGCATTGTTTTGATGGTGATTGCTTCTCTTATTTTGGAGTTGGCATGGTTCTTATCCCTCATCATAGTTTAGATTTCCTTTCATGTATGTTAGATGAATGCAAGATTTGATAAGTATTGATTTGTGGTGAAACTTTTGCTCATACTTTCTTTGAATGAATGATTTTCATTCAATGTGTAAAGATAGCTTGAGCTTATTTTGTGGATGCTTAACTTCTGCCTGGATAATTATTGTTCGATTTGATGGTAATTATTCATGACGTGAAAATCATAAGCACATTCCCTTGAAGATTGCACCCCCTTTGTGTAGTTGTCGTTGAGCGTGGCGAAGCAAAGCGTGGTTATTGGTTCCACCAAGTCAATACCGTCTCTTGAATTCTTAGGAGTAGATTAGAACTTCTAAACCCTTACCTCCTTTTTCAGTTTGTTTGATCCATGACCCAAGCAATAGAGCTTCATTGTCTAGACCTTCATTGTGAATTGAACAAGCCTAGCGTAAGTCCCTTTGTGTTACTAGCATAATCACATCAAACCACAGAGCTTATCCACATTCATCTTAAACATTGGAATTACCGTATGATCTTACTTGCAATCTTAGCATACGAAGTAGTTTTTCAAGAGGGATATAGCGTCTTTGGACTCTTTATTCTAGAATGTTTGTTGTGTCATAAAACATGCATCAACAAGATGGAAGCTTACTTGAATGCTCTTGGGTTTGATGTTTGGCAATATATAGTAGATGGTTATACACCTCCATCAACCCCTCCAACGGATCAAGTCAAAAAGAAAAGAAGTGAAAATAATGCCAAAGCCAAGCATGCTCTTTTTTGCAGTTTAACAAATTCCGAGTTCACAAAAGTCATGTGTTGCAAGTCAGCAAAAGAAATATGGGTCAAACTTCAAAATATTTATGAAGGAGATGTCAAAGTGAAGAAAGCAAAGTTACAAACTCATTGAAGGAAGTTTGAAAGCCTTAAAATGAAAGAAGATGAAGACATAGCATCATATTTTCTTCGTGTTGATGAAATTGTAAATATTATGAGAGGACTTGGTGAAGATGTTGATGATGCATTCGTTGTTGATAAGATATTAAGATCCTTATCTACGAGATTTGATTCCAAGGTGTCAGCATTAGAAGAAATTCCAAAAACATAAAAGAACTTTTATTCAAAGAAAGAAAGCAACTCTTCAGAAGAACAGAGTGATGAATGCCAAAGCAATGATGAAGAAGAAATACTATTTATGGCCATGGAAGACACAAATAGCGAACATGAAGGAAAAGAAGTTGACCAAGAATGCAATGAAGAAGAAGTAGATCTTGAAGAAGAGCTCCATTATGCATATAAACAGAATGAGAAATTGAAGAAGGTCACCAAACATGAAATAAAAATTAAGGAAATGACAAAAAGCTTGGAGGAATCAAACAAAATCATTGAAGACTTAAGGACTCAACTTGTAGAGGCTGAACAAGTTGAAAATGAAATAAAGAGGAAGTTAAGTGCAAAAGAGATAGATTGTGACAAGTTGGAACAAGAAGTTGCCATGTTGAAGAAAGAATTGGAAAAGCCAAAGGAGCAATGTACAAAGTTTGATAAGAATGCCACAAGTTCCAAGGAAAATGAAAGAAAATTTAACGCTAGGCAGTTTTATTCTTTCAATGGATATTGTTTCTCATGTAATAAGTTTGGCCACAAGGCCATAAATTGTAAAAGCCAAGTAAACAATGTCCCTAGCTTCACTAGAAGAAACTCTAACTACTTCACACCCTTAATGGACTCTAATATTATGTGCTACAAATGTAACAACTATGGACACATAGCACGATTTTGTAGATGTGGTTTTGTGAAACCACCTAGACAAGATGAGAAGAAGAACACCATGGACAAACAAAAGAAGAGAAAGTTTACAATGGACAAACAAAAGAAAAGAAAGTTTACAAAAGTATGGAGAAGGAAACAAAAGCAAACTGATGAAAAAGATAAGTCCATGGTCATGCAAGATACACTTCATACACAATTTTGAGGAGAAGCATGAATTTAGGGGGAAGCTAAGTATGGCACTATCTTTCAGCCCCATGGAGAGGATAACTGGAAAGTGAAGTATCTCAAAAATTGAAGAGAAAAATCTACTTATGCAATGAATTGGCATCAATTGTTGGAAATTATGAAATTGATGTCAAAATAAAGAAGTTCCCATGCAAAAGGATAGCAAAAGTTGAATGACAATCATTCAGTTGTGGCAATCAAAAAACTTGAGGAGATTCAAGGAAATGAACTTGGACAGCAAAAGAGGAAGGATGTCTCCCAAGCATTTTAGAAAAAAAAGGATTGAGAAATAGAGAAAGAGGAGTATTAGAGTAAGGGGAAGCATTGGAGAATCTCTAACAGTGGGAGAAATATATGCTTATTACATTGGATGTGAGTATAAGAATGGATGTTTCCCGTGATCCATTTGTGGATAGATGTTTTATAAACATCCCTTTGCCATTGATGTCAAAGTGGGAGAGATATAGAATTGGGGAGAATTAGAGAATTATGTTGCCATCAATGACAAAGGGGGAGATTGTTGGAAATGTTGCCATTGATGTCAAAGTCATGTCAAGAAGGGTTTTGTTATCTAAGCATAGTATCATTGATGTATGGACGAGTTTGTTGGAAGTTGTCATTGATGGAAGACATGTCAAAGGTGGCATGAGAAATGGGTATTGCTATTTAAGATATGATCATACAAAAGCGGAGGAACATGAATATATTGATCATATTCAAGACCTGTACATTGATGTGATGGAGACCTTTCAAGATTACCTGCAGTTGTCACTATAAAAAGCATGTGCCATGATATGGAAAGTATCATATATACAAAATTATTTAAAAAGATGGAGAGTATGGTCTTTAAAGCAAGAGAGAACTTTGGAAGGTTTGTATAATTTATATACAAGATTATATAAAAAGATGGAGAGTATGGTCTTCAAAGCAAGAGAGAACATTGATGTGATGGAGAGTATGGTCTTCATTAATATAACAAGAATATCTAGTATATATGAAGAGAAGAAAGTTTTGTTTTAGTTCCACATTTAACACAATGGAAACAAAAAGATCAGTGGCAAGGCTCGATCTTGAAGAGAAACATTTAACTTATATGTGAGGAAAGTTGCTATGATTCAAATAATTTCTGATGCAAGTCACATGAATACACAGCATTGATATTTTGCAGTGCAACAATAAAGAAGTTTAAGTATGCAATGATATTTTGAAGAGATCAGACTTTATGAAGAATCTATGTGCAGATTTAGAAGAGATATTTTTGAAAAGCATGAACAGTTTTTATAAGTATTCAGATCCAAAAGGAAAGCAGAAATCAGATTAGCTGTTGTAGACATAACAGTTTACACCAATCACAGCCTTTGGTGAAATCATTGGAGAACTTAGACAAGGTCAATTCTATCTGTGATTCAATCTCAACAAAGAACGATTCAATTTCAGCAAAGAACTCAGACTAGGTCAAATGGCAAAAATGAACAAAAATAAAAATTAAAGAAAAGCATTTAAAAATAAATAAGCAACAGGAAAAAGACAAAACACAGAAAAAACAAAAACCAAAAAAAGACGAAATCAAAAAAAACAAAAATAAAAAAGGTGCAATTATAAAAGATAATGAAGAAGTACGAATTCATAAAGAGAAGCATAAGAGACAAAATAGAGATACAACAAAGTGAATAAAGACAAATGAATTAAATCAAAGAAGATGTGACTCTTTGAAAGAGTGATTTATTTTCAACAGATTTAGCAAATATAAACTATGAGATGGTGCGACTTCATTAAGAGATGAAGCGCTTCTTTTAAAAGGTGTGAAATCTTAATGAAAAAGGATGATTTGCAGTGATACAATTCACTTTAAAGAAGTGCGATTAGTCCATGAAAAGGAGCAATCATTTTAAAAAAAAAAAATATCAGATTTATTAAGAAGCTAAAATCTGAAGGGGTGTGATTAAAGTTTCTCTTGATAAAAATGAACTAATGCAGAACTAACATACTTATTTATTGAAGGGCTATCAGAATCAATCCATGGTTTGGTGAGCACCCTTGACCCCACATCTCTTCTAGATGCAATCCAAAAAGCCTTGAGGTTAGAAAGCACAACAACAAAAGAAATGAGTTATTCAAAGAATATGTCTTCAAGATTACATAACCAACCCCCCTACAAAGGAAATTGGCAACCAAGGACACTACCTCCTCGATCACGCCCAACAGGGGAAGATATATTAGAGCTTCGAAAGAAAGGATTGTGTTTTAGGTGTAAAGAAAATGGGTGGTAGGACATAGACGTTGAAAAAGAGGACAAGTAGACAACTTGGAAGCAAGATCAGATGAAGAAATGAGCGAAGAAGAATTTGAACCGCAAAAATAAGAAAGGAGACAGGATGATGAAGAAAATGCAAATTGTGCCTTAGCTACACTTTCTGGAGCACCTAAATATCACCCCTTTAGAATTCATAGTGTTCTAAAGGGGCAAAAAGTGATTGTCTTAGTGGATGGTGGTGCCACCCACAATTTCATCAACGAAGGTTTAGTGACAAGAATGAATTTAGAAACTGAAGACTTTGAGGTATTCTAGGTGGTCATGGCAGATGGGTTCACAACGCCTTGCACAAAAATGATTTGTCAGCTAAGTATCACCTTGGGAAGACATAAAATAGGTGAAGATTTCTATGTAGCGAATATAGGAGATACGGATGTAGTTTTGGGCATCCAATGGTTACATTCCTTAGGAAAATATTATCAATAATTTCAAAAGATGGAACTTTGTTTCCAACACAATGGCCAAGAAGTAATTCAAGGCCTATCAAATGAGCCCCTAGTAGTATCATCAAAAAGAGGATGAAAAGAGCCTTTCGACATAGACAAGTAGTTATCAAACACATCTACAGATAAGACTTACCATGGGTAAAGCCTAGGACATTCCAATAGAGAATTACAGTCATCATTTATTATAAAGAATTTTAGGGGTGCAAGATGTCCTTTTGTTTCTTTGCTTTGAGGATGAGAGAAAACTAGTCTTAAATTATGAACCTTGCCAGTTACCAACTCTTGGTTTTGTTATTGAGAGTTATTAGGCAATATATAAACTTGAAGAATACAAGACAATAAATTGTCCTTACACATTAGATAATGGTATCAATCTTATAGTGACTATATGGGTAGTTTGGCAAGTACATTAACAACTCTTTAGGGACATCATTATAGTATAGAGTTGGACATAACCAAGATAATGAGAGAAAACATTAGTTGGTTTAGAATTTTAATTCCTAATTATATCGAAGTATCACAACAGAAGCTAATTACATCACAAGGAGCAATTTCAAAAAATTAAAAATCTACATGGTTGATTTGGGATCTTGGCAACTTCATGAGCATCCTAGATGGTGATTGCTTGAGGACAAGCAATATTGGGAAGGGCGAATTGTCATGCCCCCCCACCATAGATCACAGACCCCCTGATCAATGATAATTGCTGATATGAAGTAGCGACCAAGGACTCTTCAGAAGCGGCGACCAAGGAGACGTTTGAAGGATCGATAGAATTAATTAAGGGAGATATTATTGCAGCGACTCCTTAAAGAAATATATAATTAATGATTAAGGAAGTTTTGAGGTCAGTGCTTAGGAATAAAACAACATTAAGCAAAAAGTCACGACCTTTGGAAAGGAGGTCTCTATTCCAAGGGGTACATCATTTCATGAAAATATAAAGATATAAAGCGAAGTTCATTTTCTTGGGAGAGGATATCAATCAAGCAGATTGGATAAAAGAGAAATAAGAATTGGAAATTATGAGAGATTGGAAAAAGTATTATTTTTAGCAAAGATATTATTGGGAAGTAAGTTTAAATATAATTAGGAATAACTATATATATATATATATTATATGCATTATAATGGCATAATAAAATGATATTTGATTTACAATTATAATAAGTTTCCATCAACAATCATATTTGGGATCAATGTGAAATGTTTGATAGGAAGATGTAGTAGTACCGGTTCCCTCATCAAGCATGCCAACCCCAAGTTGGATGGACTGAAGGTCTTGCCATACTTGTGGGCCAAGGGGCCGAATGACTTGGAGGCTCATTCCGTGCCCGTGGGCTTGGTTGAGGAGGATATCTCTTGACATCCTATCAAGCTTTTCCATCGGATTCCTAATGTGATTGGCTATTGGAAATAAGCTATGAAATAGATACAAATAAATTTAGGATATTTTGATTTCAATAGAGATTATTTGTATATGATCATAGATATTTGATATTAATGCGTTGATATTAACTAATTAAGATTTTCTCTAAATTGTATTGCAATTATATAACTTATATAATTCTATTGGTAAATGAATTGCATTTGTTGGAATTGTTATTTTTGGGCAAAAATCAGGTATATCCTAAAAAAGGGACATTACAATTATTCTCCTTTTGTTTTCTAGGTCCTTTGTGTCTAAGAGTACAACTCTTCTAGAGAAAGTTGAGTACCAATAATTCTATAGATCAAGCTTCTTGAAAGTTAGATACATTCTTCCAAAATTTGTAATGTCTTTGAAATTAGAACAAGATTAACCCAACGCCTCCTCATACATCTCCTGTGGGTCTTAAGGAAAAACAAAAGCGCACCATTATGACATGAATCTAATCCAGCCATAGGAAAGAAATTCATTGAGGAAAACAAAAGAAATTAAATATGGTGCCAAATAAGATAAACCACCTCAGCCATAATAAAGACAAAGGCAAACATTTTCTAGATGTTAGAAAACAAAAAAAATAGCAAATGAAAAGAGATCGGGTCATTTAGAAAAAGTGCTCGGGGGAAGATTGCAAGATATTTAAGGAAGCACTCGTTTAACTATTAGTAAACACTAACTAAAGTCAAGTTATGAATGGTCAAAAGACATATGAAGGGTTGTGTCCCTTGAGCAAGACAAGGTATATAAGGAAGGTAGATCTAGAAGGATGAGGAGAGGAATTTTGGAATAAATATTATGACTGTTTACCAGTAAATTACAGCCAAGAGGACACAAACTCTCCAAGGTAAATTGAGAGTAAACACTAACTAAAGTCAAGTTATGAATGGTGAAAAGACATATGAAGGGTTGTGTCCCTTGAGCAAGACAAGGTATGTAAGGAAGGTAGATCTAGAAGGATGAGGAGAGGAATTTTGGAATAAATATTATGACTGTTTACCAGTAAATTACAGCCAAAGAGGACAAAAACTCTCCAAGGTAAATTGAGATTTTTAAGGATGAAAACCCCTAACTTGGGTAGATATTAGGAACAATCATTCAAGGAGAATAGCTGCAACTTGAAGGAAAATTATAGCAGAAAATCAAGATAAGTTCAATTTTCAGAATTATTACCTAAGTTATAAATCTAAATATTATAATAAAATTCATAATTTTAGATAAAGGCATATTTATAAATTTAATGCACTTATCTTTTGGAGTTAGGATTATTGTTTAAGGGCAAAAATAGGCAATGTTCTAGAAAGGGACATTACAAAATTCCAATACATCTAGGTTAATGATTGGAGAATCCTCTAGAGTTGGCATGCATGGATTTGATCCTCTTTTCAATTGCTTTGTCCTCCATTTACCTCCCATGCATCAATTTCCTTTTCCAAATTTGTAGAATTTGATTCAATCATTGTATCCTTAAAAGCGAGGGAGTAGAGGGTCGCCTCCCTACTTGGTGCCATTGAGGAAGAAACCGGTACCCAGAGGCACTAGGAAAAAACACTAGCACTCGAAGGATGCGTGTATAAAAGAATCGTGAAACTCTAGTAGAACTCATTCTCTAAAAAAAAAGAAAAAGGTATTTTAAGTATAAGCAACTCAATAAAAGAATTGTAAAATGTGAATGATTTAGTGTAAATTCCTTGCTATTCTTGATGCCCCAAAATTGTTTACTTTGGAACTTGCACCTTGAAGCCTTTTTAGTTATTCTTGTATTTGCATTCTTGTGCTTTGGTTTCCAATAAATAAATGTAACCTTGAGAGCACATGTTCAATGGGTACAACTTGGGTACATTCTCACTTGACCTTATTGTCTAACAGCATCTCCCTTTGTTTAAATATTTTTCTTTTCATTTGCATTGTTGAAATTGAGCTCCAATGATTTTGCACATGCTATAAAACTAGAAAGTTTTAGATTGGAGGAGTTTCATTTTTGGAACTCTTGACAAATGTTTATTTTTGAAGTTGGTACTGTAAGAACTAAGCTTTATAACTTGGCAGACCACAAAAAGAACTGGTTGGATTTATCGTGAAGTAAAGGATCCTGAATCTATCTCTGATCACATGTACCGAATGGCTGCTATGGCTCTTATTGCTGTGGATATTCCTGGTATGGATAGAGATAGGTATGAAAAAATTATCAGGTTTATTTCTTTTCTTACATATCCTACACTTGTTCAATGCATTTATGGGTACATGGTTTTATGGTTTCTCCTTTTCCTTCCCTGAAACAGTTCTATTCTTGTTCCTTTGGCTATCCTTCCTATCATCATTCTTATTGAACTTATTCATATTTATCAATCTTTTAATACTTACCCACACAAAAACAATGAACATAGTTCAATTAAATAAAACTTGGCTTGAACTTGGCAATGCATGGATCATTAAAAATTAAAATATCAATAGAACTCAATATATTTACATATTTATAACATGCTGGACAAAATTTGATATTTTAAAGATGTGACACTTATAAACTTATGAGTGTTTTAATACACCAAATCATGTTCAGATTTTGTGGAGTTTACTCTTGAAATTTTGTGTATCGTGCTATAGTCGTTTTTGTCAATTTCCTATAAATGTATTTATTTGAATATTTATTTAATTTTTTCTTTACAAATCTGTTTTCAAAATTGTCTTGTTTCAAACATGCATTACAACATCGTTATTTATCTTATTTATTTCAATATTATTGTGCTCAACTTTTGTTGTGAAATTTATCTTATTACAAAGATGCATAATTGCATAATCTAAACTTCCATACAAGAGATGATATTTTTCTATTTTTTATCAACCTCAGCCAATGCAGCCATATCCAAACAGCAAACCTTTCCAGACAACTTCCATGCTGACGTTCTTCTGTGTTCTGTTAACTTCAGCCTATACAACTGCAATGTCCCTTAAATATTCTAATACCTTGATTTTTATTTCTGAATTTTCAAATGAAAATGGAATGTGCCAACCAATATTTAACTCTGAAAATTAAAATTTTTGGTTCCTTTCTAATTTTTCAATAAGCTAGCATTTAACAGTCAATATTTAATTCAAAACTGTAATTTTCTGATTTCCAAATTAAACCATAACTGCTGTAAAATTCAGAGTAAACCTCAGATACACAGAAATTTGCTCAAGACCTCTCAAAATGACATTTTTTGCTTATTAAAACAAGTTTCTGATTTTTGGAGCAAACCATAATTGTTAGAAAATTTAGAATAAACCCTAGGGGCAAAAAATAGCTAGAAACCTTTTCAAAATAATTTATTTTATTCCAGAAAAATAAGAACAGCTATTTGCAATGCCAAAATTCAATTTTTTGAATTTTACAAAATTATCACTCACTATAGCAATTACACGGCTGTACTAGGGTTTTTTTTTGTACAGACAACTGTGAATGCTCCTGGTGTTATATGGTTGCTGGGAAAATTAATAATAATTTTTACACTGCTGTTTAAACCTTAGAAAATGCAGTTTTCAGATTCTATCCTCATCTAAATTGTATGATACTGGTCAACTATGCTGCACAACCACCTGGGAAAGTGTACAACAGGTTGGAAATGCTCAGATCTGACTCTTTGATGCCCTCCTTGTTGGCTGGTATGAGTTTTGCAATGCTGGAATATCTTGAGAACCAAAAAAATGGAATTTTGTTTGCGACTCACACTAGGTCACTATTGGAATATGCTTGAGACCTTGGAAATCTGCAACAACTTGGATTGGAAACAAGGTTTTTGTCCTTGATCCAATATGATGAATTCCAAGAGGGTTTTTGTCCTCTAGAATTCAAACATGCCAAGGGTTTTCATCCTTGGATGCCCTAGATTGAACAATTGCTCAAATCTGAAAGTAGCATGCAAATAATAGCATCAATGATCCTCAAATGAAGATAGGCACCTCCATAATATCTTTTCGAATTGGGCC
Source organism: Sequoia sempervirens (assembly GCA_007258455.2). Taxonomy (NCBI): domain Eukaryota; kingdom Viridiplantae; phylum Streptophyta; class Pinopsida; order Cupressales; family Cupressaceae; genus Sequoia; species Sequoia sempervirens. The sequence continues at coordinate 10,452 of VDFB02376630.1, forward strand.
CTTGGGTCTTAAATTTCCCTCCAATTTTTTAAAAATACTTTTAATTTTTAATTTTTAATTTATTCTAAGTATGAAAAAATACTTTAATTTTAATGCTAGTGTTTAAAAACACCTTTTATTTTAATTATAATAATATTATTAAGTTGCCCTTCAAATTAGAGATTATTGGGCACAACTTAAATAATATTATTAATTATTTTAATTCGAAAAAGGGGGACATGGGGGACATGATTGTAATGTCCCCTTTTTGGACATACATAGATTTTTGCCCTAAAATCAAAATTTCAAAGTAAGAGATATATTTTATTAAATTACAACTTCCGATAAACTCTGGTTTAACCCTGCAATAAGTTAGCCAATGATTCATAAAGTAATTAATTGATCATTTGTATTTGTTTGCACATCCATTACATTATTTGACATATATATTAATTTAACAATACTGATTCGAAGTTATTATCCCCCCAATAATCAATCATTGGAAGGTTGGAGATGAAACCTCAGTAGGGTGCTCGGCATCTTTCCTACTTCTAAGCCCAAGGGCGGATACGCAACCCCCTTGGCCCACTAATGGCAGACACACGGGCATCCATTAGGGGTGGTCTACTTAGCATGGAATTTCTCCCCCTCTTGTACTTCCATCCCTTCTTCCCACGATCAATTATAGAGGCATTAATAATTTATGGTTAGATTGATAATTTAATATGAATTACAATTCTATATGAAGTACATGAAATCGATTATATTTAAAACAAATACATAAAATAGCATACCACAATATCTATGATTTTATGTTACTGCTATATCTCAGTATGCAGATAATTTATCGTGGATGATCTGCTGTAGATATCAGTTTGCATATATGTATCTTCAATGCTGTTCGATCTGTTCTTAACATTCAGAAGATATTGTTAGTGTAAATCAAACAAATAAGAATCTATTATCCATACTTATATTAAAGAATCATAATTACTTATAAAGTTCGATAATTGCTGCAAGCATCATTATTGCATATTGTGCATATATATATATGTGTGTGTGTGTGTGTGTGTGTGTGTGTGTGTGTGTGTGTATTAAAGAATCATAATTACTTATAAGGCTCGATAATTGCTGCAAGCATCATTATTGCATATCGTATACATACATACATACATACATATGTATGTATGTATGTATGTATGTACACACACACACACACACATATTTATAATTATATTAAAATTACAGTCCAAATATATTCTTCCAATGGTACCTAATCCAAAAGGTCTTTTATAATTCATGTCTTCTTCCCAGTCTGCTGTTCTATCTTTACTCTAATTTATTTCCTTTTCTGAAATCTGCTGATGTTTATATTTTCCATTCCATCTTCTGCTTATATCTGCTGCTATACTTAGAAATATATTCCAGATTTCATACCTGCTATTTTATTCTCCATCCTTTCCTATTTATAATATCCAAGACGTGCCTTTTGGGAGATGTGTTATTTCAATGGATGTGTCTTTATGGAACGATCGCTGCTTTTGGTAATTACCATTTTTGTTGACTAATCCAAATTCTCCCTAAATTCCATTCAACACATGATTGCTGCTTTTTAAAAATATAATCATGACCTTTTATTAATGTTGCTGCCTTCGCTAACATGGAAACACTGCCTTCACAAAATTAATCCTTGATTTGGTGATCATATTAATTTCTGCCTTCAATGACAATCACTGCTCATTAACATGTTATAGCTGCTTATTTATATTAATCGCTGCCTTTAAAATATGCATCAACCTCTTTACATGGTCGATTATACCCATTCATTTATCTTTAGCTTGGCCGCGTTAATTGTCATTAACTTGGGTGCTTTAATATTCGTAACTTGTCTAGCTAACACTGGGCATATTTAGATTGAGAAATAAAAATACCACCATTTGTTTGCCAAACCTCTACCTCTAGGCAATAATGTAGGAGGCCTAAGTCTGTCATGTCAAAAGCCTTAAACAAATTACATTTGATTTCTTCAATCAAATGTGCCTCACTACCTGTAATGATGATATCATCCACATAAATGACCAAAAGGATGATTTCATTGCCTATGCTTTTGACGTATAAATTTGGATTTGAAGGACTTCGCTGGAATCCTTGTTGATCCAAATACCTATCATTCTTTATGTACCATGCACTGGGTGCCTGCTTTAGGCCATAAAGAGCCTTCTTCAGTCTACATACCTGATGCTCCTTTCATGCAACCTGAAAACCCCGAGGTTGAGTCATGTACACTTCTTCCAGTAAGTCACTATTGAGGAAGGCACTCTTCATGTCCATTAGATGGGCTTTCTAACCAAACTATGCTGCCATGGCTAGAACTAATCGGATGGTGCTCATCTTTGTTGTAGGAGCAAAGGTTTCCTCATAATCAATACCTTCTTTCTGCGAGAACCCTTTAGCCACCAACTGTGCTTTGTGCTTGTCAAGTGTACCATCAACTTTGTACTTGAGTTTGTACACCCATTTGTAGCCAATGGTTTTCTTCCCAGGTGGAATATTTGAAAGAATCCAAGTCTTATTTTTCATAAGACTTTGATGTTCGGGTCCCATGGCCTTTTCCCATTCAGGGTTATCTTTTGCCTCAACAAACACTTAAGGCTCATACACTCCCTTAATATTGGCCATAATAGCAAATTTAACTGTGTTTTGCTTGCTCTTGCCTCTAGATGATCGACCCTTGACCATTTCTTCATCCTGAACATCACCGATGAGTTTTTCCCACCACTCAGGTCTCTTTGTTGAAACCCCTTCATCCAAATCAGTGTGGTTATCATGACTTGGGCTTCTTATTGCCGTGTCATTTGGATGTTGATCTAGGTTATCATCAATAAAGACTTGGTCTATTTTCTTGTGCTATGAATCGCACCCTTCAAATGGAGCTTCTTGAAGTTGAATACCTGAATCCTTAGCAAGAATAGGTCAGTTATAAATAATTTGGATCTCAGAAGATGTCAAAAAATGCCCTGCTTCCTCATCAATCACAACATCTCTACTGAATTTGAAGCGATCAGTGTTAACATCAATCAACCTGTAGGCCTTATGATTGTCACTGTACCTTGTAAGCATCAATTTCTTACTCTTAGGATCTAGTTTGGTTTGGTTTTCATCTAGAATCTAGACATATGGAATAGAACCAAAAACCTTAAGGTGACTAATTGTCGGTTTCCTCCTAGATCATGCTTCCTTTGGGGTTTGATTTTTCATTGCCTATATGGGAGACCTATTGAGCAAATAAACTGCAATATATGCTGCCTCAACCCAAAATTTTGTGGGAACATTCTTGTTCTCTATCATACATTGGGCCATCTCTGTGATAGTGCGGTTTCATCTCTCAACTTCTCCATTCTGTTGTGGAGTGTAGGGTGTGGTAAACTGTCTTTTGTTGCTGTGTATAGTACAAAAGTTGGTGAATTTTTAAGAACAAAATTCACCTCCATTATCATATCTAAGAGTGGTTATGGCACAACTAGACTCTTTAGTCTTTTTCTACTAAAGCCTTGAACTTTTGAAACTCATTAAACGCCTCGGATTTTAATTTTAGAAAATATGTCCACATTTTCCTACAAAAATCATCCACAAAGAAAAAGAAAATACATGCACCCAATGATTGATGCCGTGTTCATTGGTCCACAAAGATCTGCATGAACAAGTTGTAGGATTCTCTTGCTCTCCAAGCTTGTCCATCTTCAAAGGGTGTTCAATGTTGCTTCCCAGCTTGGCAAGCCCCACACACACCTTGTATTTGTTGCTGAATGTCAGAAGTGCCATCTTGGGTCAACTGAGAGAGGTAGGACAAATTGAGGTGTTCATATTGTTGATGCCAAAGAGTAGTAATGGCTGATGCACTCTTGGCTGCCAATGCATGTTCCCTGACCTGTCCATTTTCAGCTAATCTATACAATCCATGATCTTCTATGCAAAGAACAATAGTCTTCTTGGTATCTTACCAATGATAATGCACTTGTGTTTACTAAAAAGGACATCTAAATTAGGACTATGTCGCATAATCTGACTTACTTAAAGTAGATTGAACTCCATTCTAGTTATGTAGCACACATTGAGAAAAAGAAACTTTTTCCCTTTAGAGGTTAGTTGCACAATCCCTCTACCTTCAATTGTGTACTTCTCACCACCACCAAAGATCATTGGATCAGAGCAAGTAGTGTACTGTGCGATTCAGTCTTGTCTATTGGTGAAGTGATGTGATGCTCCTGAATCGATGTTCCATGTAGATGACTCTGACTGATCTATTGGTCTTCAGACCATGAAGGCATAGAAAATTGATGCCTTCTCTTTTGAATGCTCTACAACATGAGCCTTTTGTTGAGGCTTTCCTTGGTTGGATTTTTGTTTAGCCAACCTCTTTTTGCAACGCTTTTTCATATGACCCAACTTACCACAATAATGATATGTGATGTTTTTTAAATTCTTTGTTGCATCCTCGTTGTGACCTTGTGCTTTCTTGTGTGAACATTTTCCTGTGCCCAACTTACCACAATAATGATATGTGATGTTTTTCAAATTCTTTGTTGCATCGTTGTTGTGACCTTGTCCTTTCTTGTGTGACCATTTGCCCGTGCCTTTGTCGTTGGCTGCAAATGCTTGTTCCACACTTGTTTCATTATTGCTACCAAATTGTTTCTTCCATTTGTCCTGCTGTAAGAGCTTACTACATAGCTCTTCAAGTTTCAAGTCAACATCTGTAGGCAATGATATTGAGCGTCTCAATGAAATGCTCATAAGCACATGGTAATCTTTTCAATGTGATTACCACCAAGTCCTATTCTTCTATCTTTCAACCCAATGGCTGACAATTGATCCTTGATGTCCTTGATTTTGAGTAAATGCTCCTGCAAGGACATTTTCTCATCCATTGTGATTGAGAAAAGCATATTCTTAAAAAAAGGGCCCTACTTTTATTTGAAGTTTCATGAAGGTCACATAGATGCTTCCAAATGTCAGTTGAAGTCATCCTTGTTTGGACTTTAGGAAGCATGGTATCAGTCACTGATAATTTGTTCAACATGATTGATTCTTTGTTACATTCATCAAACTTGTCTTGGTCTTTACCCACAACTGTTGGTTGGGTGGTGGTACCAAGGATGATCTTTTCGAGGCATTGGTACTCGAAGATTGTTAGCTTGCATTGTTTCCAAGTGTTGTAATTCACATTAATAAAACACTGATTGCCTTCCAACATGATGTTGGGTTATAAGCCATTCCTCCTCCGATTCAAAATCATGGAAAACGAAGAAGCTTGCTGCTGTTAGAAAAACCACTGAATATTTTGGGAAAAAAGTTGGAAAACCCAATCAGCAAATTAAAAAACCCACGATTTAAAAAAATAATCAGAAATAATTCTAGAAAAGATCTGCAAAAAATTCCGATTTTTTTTTTCAAAAATTATGGAAAAATTCTGCAAAAAATTCCAAAAAAATCTGTGAAAATTTCTGGAAAAAAATCTGCAAAAATTCTGAAATGATCTGCAAAAAATTTCTGGAAAAATCTGCAAAAATTCCAGAAAATTTTTGCAAAAATTCCTCAAATAGCCACGATTTTGTACAAAAATCGCAAAAGAAGAGTTGAAAAATTACGATTTTTCCAAAAAATCATCAAAAAACAGGTCTGAAAACCCTATTCAATTTTTAATGTTAAAAACCCATGAATGTTGTAGAAAAAAAATTCGCCAAAAAATTACAAAAAATAGACCCACAAATTTATTGAAAAAATTCATCAAAAATCTTTGTATGAGTCCGTACAACTTTTGGCACACTTTTCTCTGTCTCTTGCATGTAGTTTGTCACTGCCACAGTCCGTAGAATTCATGCTCTCACTGAGCCCGAGAATTTATGTAGTATTAGAAAAATAGCACACAAAAAGCTAACCAAGAATGCATAAAAATCTATTAAGAAATGAGGAGCAAAAGCATCCTTATATATGATTCAAATATCTTATCCACAAAGGATAAAGATGACAACTCATAGGATAAGGTTGACAACTCATAAAGCAAAAAGGTAAATCTTATCCATAGAGGACAAGGATGACAAATATGAAATATCTTATCCATGAAGGAAAAACATCTAAAGTCAACATGACTTTATTAAAGAAGATTCCTAAAGTCTATCTTAAAAGCTAATTGACCATTACAATATAAAACATTACTTTAATAATAATGATCCATGGGTCATAGTTCTTGACACCAAAATCCCAACTTGCCATGTTAAGTTGATGATTCTCACCCAAAAGATCCTGTTTTCCCAATATCACTTTGGGTGCGCATCTTCGGTGTGCCACAATGAACATATTTAAAATAGACCAAACTTTATCACAACAAAGTATCTTACCTTGTAGTGGATCCTTGACAATCTCCATGCGTTGAGTGGCTTGGGTTCCTCGAACAGTCACTTCTCTTCTTTTCACTTCAGCCATGCTTGGGACTCCTTTCTCTTCTTTTTTCTTCAGCCATGCTTAGGACTCCTTTCAATATGCCGTGGAGTATCACTTCCTTCTCATCCATCTTGAATTTCAAGTCTATAATGTACTTTTCAAAAAAGTGTAACCAATGCATGCCAACAATTATGCTTGCCTCTTCTAAACTGGTGTTATAATGTTTACCTTGGACTCCAAAGACTCTAACTATGATGTCTCAAGGTTTACCACTTGAAAAATGGCTTGGATCAGAATCTATGTGGGCTGAAAGGTGGCTGTAACAGTCATGCATCACCCCAAATTTCTCCCCCAACAGAATTAAAAATGTTGGGATGTTTGCACTTAGTGATCTGAACATATGATGCTTTCTACACACAACATTAAACCAAGAGATATGAATCAGAAATGTAATGGCTGCAAACTACCTTGTACTAGCTGCAAGCACCTCAACAATAATAATGGGCTGGAAACTCCTCCAGTATGTAACTGAAATCCCTTTTTTGGCTGCAAGGAAAGTGTAGGAAGTGCTGGAAATGTCGAGGACAGCAGATCTAATATTTGGAACCATAATCAAAATGGCCCTTAGCTCATGTCTATTGCAACCAATACTCATCCCAGCTATGTCAAATTGGCGTTCCTCAACAAAAATGTTCCATTTAACAATTATCCCCTTTGGTGGCCACTTTAGAAGCATAACCAAAATAGACCAAATACCATTATGATCAAGCATCTCATCTTTGAAAAAAGTTGTGATTGTCACCAAATGATTTTTCATCTACATAGCCCTGGCAACTCTAGGATCTCCTTCAATGCCTTGAAGTTCTCTCTTCTATATTGGATTTGAACTCCATTGTGAACTCTCACATAAAATGCACCCTATGCGAGCTCCATGTTTTGCTGACCCTTCCAAGACCCATGATATAGAAGTCTTTGCATATCTCTTGTTCATCCAAAAGGATGACGAATTGCCTTGCCTTCATGATGGTAGGAGTTTGTAGTGTCTCATTCTTCATGAATCCTCCAACTTGCTTTTAGCTTGATACCCAAAGTACCATACCATACTTAGTCACAAAATCTTGAGCATCAAAATGACATCTATTTTGCTTACCATCATCTAGCATCAAGCACCCCGCAGTGACTATCTCCATTTGGCCATCACCCACAAATTTGTCTTCCATTGTGATACTTGGTTCTCATGAGTGATCTATGAATTGTGAATATTGATTCTTCATAAAGTGGTTAGAATGCACAACAATCCCTTTATGATTCATCATAACCTTCCTTTCAATCCAAATGCAAGAGATGGAGAATTCAATAGTAACATCAATGCCTCTATCCGCTTTGACCTTCAAGAAATTTTTCAAATGCCATATGCAAAAACAATTTGGGACTTGAAACAAAGATTCCACATGCCCTATATTGCAAGTTTTATCCCTTACTCTATCACCCTTTTTTGCATTCTTTCCATGATGACAGTTTTGTTGTGACATAGGAAGCAATAAATCTGAATTTTTTTCATACAAGCTGTGAACGAAATGCTCAACCTCTTTTGCCAAAAGACAATTTGTTGAGATATCCTCAACTCCATTTTTGTGACTCAAAATTCCCAACCCTGGGCAAACCAAAATATTTCCTGCAAATGCATAATGCTTCTTTGCAAATAAATCAATGGCTTACCATCTGGAAGTTCGAAAGATAGTGCATGATTTGGTGCATCTTCCTTTAACTTGGGCTCTTCACATTTGACAAGTGATGCTTTTTCCTCCATGACTTCATCAATATTTTCCTAACATATCCATGGTGCTAGCAAAACATGGAGAAAAGTGAATTCTTATATTTTTTCAAAAATTGTTTGAATACATTTATATTGGCATGTTGGCATAAAATGGAGGGGAATTGTTGAAAAGTATTTAACACAATGTATAATTTCTACAAGTGTCACAATAACATTAGGAAAGGAGTACAAAAATATAAAGGCCCGATTAAATGCAAAGACATATGTTATTGAGGCATACAGTACTGAAGAAAATTTGGCTTGCTATTTAGATGAAGGTTCGAATCACAAGAAATGAAGCGATCAATATGAATGGAAAGAACATAAAAAAGAAGTCAATGTAGTTTCATATCAACAAATTGTTAAGTAATTAATTGCTTCATGTTGATGTTCTTACAGCGTCACGCTGTATCTTCCATACCAGCGAATGGCAATAATTCAAATGGAGCCTTAATGGCTATTTGAATTATATACACTCCTTTTGAGCCGACATGAAGCAATGAAGGAACATGTCTTTCATTTGTTATAAGGCCGACCTCTTTCCTCTTGGCGCGATTATCTATGAGGACGACTTACCTTTTATTGGATGCGTCTCTTTGAAAGATATATATTCTTATTGTTAGCCGACTTGTATTAAATAAGGTGGCGTCCCTTCATAATGTATATATATGAGTTTGTCTTATCATTATTATGATCAAGCAAGTTCAATATTCTTTCTCTCATTAAAAGTGCGAATTCCTTAAAGAGCAGTTGGCGATTTTTCTAAGTGCAGATTATAATCTGTATGATTGCATCTAGAGTTGATGCTATTATTGGCCTTTGAGTTCGGCCTCATTGTACAAGAGAGCGTTGTTCTTGAATAATATATAAGAGAGATTTTGTTGCTGGGTTTTTCTCCCTCAAGAAGAGGGTTTTCCCAGGGTATCTACTATGTATTTGTGTCTGATTTTGAATTAATTTTCTGTGCATTTATCTGATCATTAAAATTTACATGGTATCAGAGCGGGTTTGAAAGGATCGTGATCAGATTTATTCCTAATCAGCGATACTCTATTCTACTTTGTTCATTTTCTACATTAGTCAAGATGGTGAATGGTTTGAAGTTTTGAGGATAGACTCGAGGGAGCATCTAACTTCACATCATGGAGATTTAGGATTATGCTTACCTTGTGTGAAAATGACTTGGGTGAGTTTGTGGAGTCTAGCGTTCTTGAACTTGAGGAGGAAGAAAAGAAGTTGCAATGGGTAAAGAAAGATATTAAAGCAATGAAGATATTGGTTGATTTCGTCAAGGATCATATTGTTCCTATCGTCTCTAAGTTGAAGACAGCAAGAGACATGTTCAAAACATTGGAAGAGATGTACGAAATCAACAATACTAGCCGAGCACTTGCACTGAAGCAACAACTACATCATGTGAAGATGGCGAAAGGTGAATCAATGATTGCAAACTTTGTGAGGATTTCAGATTTGAGAGATCAGCTCTCGACAATAGGGCATATGGTTGATGACAAAGACTTGACTATGCTCGCTCTCAATGGTCTACCTTTGTCTTGGGAATCTTACATTCAGGGAATCAGTGCAAGATCAAAATTGCCTAAGTTTGATCGCCTAAGATCAGATTGCATTCAAGAGGAATCAAGGTTGTTGGCAAGAGGCATTGGTCAAAGTTCAAAGAATGAAGACATTCATTATCTCGTCTCCCATGCTTCAAAGAAGAAAGGAAAAGATGGAAGGAAAGGATTCTTCAAGAGGAATCGAGACAAGGGAGATGGATGATGCACCTCCCTTCAAGAAGAAGAGAGACATGTCCAAGATTCAATGCTTTAGGTGTGATAAGTTTGGGCACTTCGCTAAGCATTGACCAACTAGACCTAAGCAACAAGCCACCGTTGCTGATGTTGATGATGCTTCTCTGCAAAAGGATTCAAGTGAATATTTGTTCTACTCAGCATTGTCAAGTAGTGTACCTATCGACACCAACACTTGGTTGATCGACAGTGGTGCTTCACGACACATCACTGGTTTTAAGGAGCACTTATCAAGTTTGGTGGAGGAGTCTTTCGAGAAAATCATCATTGGAGATGATGCTAGCTACTCCGTGAAAGGAATTGGGACCTCTACAATTCATTTGGATTCCGGCATCACACTTCAGTTGAGTAATGTTCTTTATGTTCCTGGAATCAAGCACAATCTTATTTCTATTTCAGCCTTGGAAGATAAAGGATATCAAGTTGGTTTCTCCAAAGGCAAAGTTCTAGTGTAGATGGAGAACTCTAGCTTCAAGGATGCTCAAGTAATTGGAGTTAGACATGAAAGCCTTTATAGGGTTTGCACACGTCCTCTACAAGCTTTGGTTCATGATTCTTCAAGTCTATGTGATCTTTGGCATCGAAGATTGGCTCACCTTCACTTCTGAGCCTTACCTATCATGGAGAAGATGGTGTCGGGCTTTCCTAAGTTCAACCAGGAGCACGAAGGTACTTGTAAGGGTTGCGCTTTGGGTAAGAATATAAAAGCCCCTTTTCATAGTAGAGAAAATAGATCTAAGTGTATTTTAGACCTTATTCATTTTGATTTATGTGGTTCTATGTTTGTTCCGTCTTCGAGTGGATTCTTGTATTATGTTCTTTTTATTGATGACCACTCTAGGAAGACTTGGATTTATTTTTTGAAAACTAAAGAGTCTGAGGAAGTGTTAGATAGGTTTAAGGAATTTAAAGCCTTGGTAGTAAATCTTTCTGGTAAAAGAATTAAGGTCCTCAGATCTGATAATGGTGGAGAATACACCTCTGGTAGTTTTCAAAATTTTTGTATTGATGCAGGGATTAAGAGGGAGTTATGTGTCCCCTATAATCCTCAACAGAATGGTGTTGCGGAAAGAAAGAACATGACAATTGTGGAGCAGCAAAGGCCATGATCCATGATCAAGATTTGCAAACCTTCTTATGGGCAGAAGCTTCCAGGACGGCTATATATGTACAGAACAAAAGTCCTCATAAGGTCTTGGAGAATATGACTCCAGAAGAAGCCTTTACAGGGAAGAAGCTTGAAGTCAGTTATTTGAGGATCTTTGGATGCCTTGTCTATGTTCATGTTCCAAAGGAAAAGAGAACTAAGTTGGAGCCTTCTGGCAAGAAGGGAATATTTGTGGGCTACAGTGAGACATCAAAAGCCTACAAAATATACATTCCAGGACAAAAGTTGATCGAGATCAGTAGGGATGTCACATTCGAGGAAGATGTTGCATTCATGAGATCCAGGGGCATTCATATGGAGATCGATAATGAAGAGTCTCCTCGAGGATATGGAAGTTGACCATACTCTTGAGATTGAGAGGAGACTTGAACCAAAAGAAGATATTGATCCCGTTGAACCCTTGGGAACCTACTGATGGGCCTACTGACATTGTTATTGGGAGAAAGAGACCTCTATGGGCCAGTTACTATGCAAGAGGCTGAAAGTTTTGCAGCTCCTAGAGGCACATTCAGAAAAGTAAAATGCCACATAAGTTCTCGAGTTATGTTGCCTTAATGAGTCAGATTATAGAATCCGAGCTACTTATGTTATGGAAGCATCTAGTCATCAGGTTTGGAGAGATGCTATGGTAGAGGAGTATCAGTCAATTCTTAAAAATGATGTTTGGGACATTGTTCCTAAACCCGAGGGCAAGTCTGTGGTATCTTCTAAATGGCTCTTCAAGATCAAGCATGCTGCAGATGGGAGCATTGAAAAGGTACTAAGCAAGATTTGTGGCTCGTAGGTTTTCTCAGAAAGAGGGAGTTGATTATGAAGAAACATTTGCTCCTGTTGCTCGCTATACTTCTGTCAGAATCCTCATTGCTATTGCTACATCTAGAGGATGGAAGATTCACCAGATGGACGTGAAGACAACCTTTCTCAATGGAGTGATTGAGGAAGAAGTTTATATAGAGCAACTTGATGGATTTGAGGTTCATGGGAAGGAGTCACATGTTTGCAAGCTGAAGAAGGCCTTGTATGGTCTTAAGCAGACTCTTCGTGCATGGTATAAAAGGATTGATCGATACCTGTCAAGTTTGAGCTTCTTGAAAAATGATGCTGACTCAAATCTCTATTTCAAGGTAGTCAATGGTGAAGCATTAATTTTGGTTTTATATGTTGATGATTTGATTCTTACAGGAGAAGGTCACCTGATTCTTGAGTGTAAAAAGGAGTTGACTTCTGAATTTGAGATGAAGGACCTTGGGCTCATGCATTACTTCCTTGGCTTAGAAGTCTGGCAGAAACCAGATGAGATGATTCTAAGTCAAGGGAAGTACACCATTGATATACTTAAGAGATTTGGTATGATGGATTGCAAATCCATGTCTACACCCATGGAGACTAATCTACATAAATTGAAGGAGGCTGTAGCTAGTTCAGACTTAGTGGTCCTACATTGTACAGACAGCTGATTGGATCCACGATGTATCTAGCTAACACTAGACCTGATATTTGTTATGCAGTGAGTGCACTTAGCTAGTTCATGTGTGAGCCGAGACAGATACATCTTGTTGTAGCTAAACATATCCTGAGATAATTGCGTGGCACAGTTGGATATGGGTTGAGGTATTCTTTAGATGTAGACTTGGAGTTACTTGGTTATACTGATTCTGATTGGGAAAGGGTGTGTCACAGATTGGAAAAGCACCTTTGGTTGTTGCTTTAGTTTGGGTTCAACGATGATATCCTGGTGTAGCAGGAAGCAGTCATCTGTAGCATTGAGTACAACAGAGGCAGAGTATATTGCAGCTTGTATGGCAGCTCGAGAAGTGGTGTGGGCTCCTTGCAAGATTGTTTGGACAATTAATGGAGCCTACTATCATTCATTGTGATAATTAGAGTTGTGTGAAGGTTTCTGTCAATCCAGTGTTCCATGACAAAACCAAGCATGTTGAGATCAAGTACCACTATATTAGAAATATGGTACTGCCCAAGGCCATACAATTGAGGTATATCAACACTGATGAGTAGACGACAGACATTCTCACCACTCTCCAGGATAAAGTTTGTGTACTTTCAAGATAAGCTTGGTATGGTGGAGAATCCAGCCTTGACTGAGAAAGAGTCTCAGTATCGGTGAGCCTTGTTAATGAGTTCTTCTCTGTGAAAGAAGTTCAAGGTGAAATCCCTTGTTAAATGCATTTTCCTTTGAGACGGAGGAATTTGAGGTGCAAGCCCTTGTTAATGCATTTTTCTTTGAGATTTGAGGTGAAAGCCATTGTTTCCACCCTCTGAGCTGAGTCATGGTGGATGTCATGTGTGTGACTCCATGACACATCTTGTACTTGTGAATGTTATGTTGAGGTGACAACATCACATAAGTGATAAACATTTGTACACACCATAGTATGTTTGTAGCCATTATGGTTGATATCATGTTGAGGTGATATCTAATATCACGATGAGGTGATATTCTTCTTTTCACATTTGGTTGTAGCCAATGTAGTGGACATCACATTGAGGTGATATGTCTTGTGCAGCTGGAAGAAACATTCCTGACTGAGAGGGAGTGTTGATGTTCTTACAGCGTCAGGCTGTATCTTCCAGACCAGCGAATAGCGATAATTCAAATGGAGCCTTAATGGCTATTTGAATTATATACACTCCTTCTTTTGAGCCGACATGAAGCAATGAAGGAACACGTCTTTCATTTGTGATAAGGCTGACCTCTTTCCTCTTGGCGTGATTATCTATGAGGATGACTTACCTTTTATTGGATGTGTCTCTTTGAAAGATATATATTCTTATTGTTAGCCAACTTGTATTAAATAAGGTGGCGTCCCTTCATAATGTATATATATATATATGAGTTCGTCTTCTCATTACTATGATCAAGCAAGTTCGATATTCTTTCTCTCATTAAAAGTGCGAATTCCTTAAAGAGCAGTTGGCGAATTTTCTAAGTGCAGATTGTAATCTGTATGATTGCATCTAGAGTTGATGCTATTATTGGCCTTTGAGTTCGGCCTCATTGTACAAGAGAGTGTTGTTCTTGAATAATATATAAGAGAGATTTTGTTGTTGGGTTTTTCTCCCTCAAGAGGAGGGTTTTCCTAGGGTATCTGCTGTGTCTTTGTGTCTGATTTTGAATTAATTTTCTGTACATTTATCTGATCATTAAAATTTACACTTTAGAATGTGACAGGGGACGTCATTAGTGGAACCTATTTTTGAAGAAATGTTCATGACATCCAGATGAAGTGAGATTTTAGCCTCATTATAACATTTTTTTATAATGTTCATTTTAGAAAGTTTGTAATGAAATAGTCTAATGAGCTAAAATGTATACTCGAACTTTGGTATTTTATTTCATTTAATATGTCATGACCCCGAAATTGTAATGCATTAAAATGCAAATAAACGAATAAAATAAATATTAAAATTATAAAAAGGAAATATTGGCAATTTAATATTATTATAATTATAATTATTGCAAGATAACATTATAATTATAATAATTATATAAATATAAATATTAACATATAAATATTGAAGTATACATATATATTAAAACTAATCAATTCATAAACATAATAAACAGATAATATATTAATATAAAATATAAACCTAGATATTGGGGTCCTTAAAGCAGCGATCATTCCAAATTAAAAGGCAGCAGTTCTAAAAGGCAGCGATTCAAAATTCCAAAGGAGCAGCGATTAAAGATAAAATGCCATATAAGACAAAATCCATAAAAGACAAATTTTATTTTGTCTTATTCATAGAAAAGTGCAGCGATCAGATTATGAAGGGCAGTTAAGAGGTGTGATCTGCTTGTAAAGGCAGCGATTATATAAAGGGACGGTGATTACAAGGGCAGAAATAGTTAATGAAGGGTCCTTTTAATAGGCGTCTCTTTTTGGAGAGATGTATCGATTCACCTTAACATACGCAAGAGGATATAAGGAAGAGAATGGGGAAAATTTGAAGGGAATATAAAGGAATAAAAAGCAGATTTTGTGCAGATCTTAAGCATATATATATATATAGAAAATATCAGGATTATTGAGGAAGGTAGGAGCAGTTGGGATAAGGAAGATGGAATGAAAATAAACAAGTAATTTGGAATATATTTCCTGAGCATAGCAGCAGTATATAAGTCTACTGGATTGAAATATTACTATCAGAATATACTGAGAAGTATATATATATATATTCCTGCAGACATAATTATTATAAATCAATTAGGAGTAATTATACAGATCTCTTATACGATTATGCAATAATGATGCTCACAGCAATTATTGAGCTTTATAAGAAATATATATATATTCATGCAGAAGTAATTATTATAAATCAGTTAGGAGTAATTATACAGATCTCTTATATGATTATGCAATAATGATGCTCGCAGCAATTGTTGAGCTTTATAAGAAATTATGATGCTTTGATATAAGTATGGGTAGTGGATTCTTATCTGTTGATCTACACTAACGATATCTTTTGAGTGTTAAGAACAGATCAATGGAAGAAGAGGAATATCCAGATCAGCGATCATCGTCAAAATAACATTCATTACTTAGGCAACAAATATCATAGGCATGGATAAAATCTGAGAAGGAAATACAACAGATATTATGAATAGTGATTTTATTCTGGTTTAGTGACAATGGGTCATGAAGGGATGAGGCGGGGCTGCAATAGGGAGAATTGCTAAGAGGGCACCCTGTTAGGGAGAATTGCTAAGAGGGCACCCTGTGATAGGGAGAACTGATAAGAGGGCACCCTATCATGCGGCCTCCCAACTATCCCCGAGTGAATCAATTGTTGAAGAAAATGAAGAGGGTCTTCAATCATAAGGGGAGGATCCTTGGGGCACCTCACCGTGTCCTCCTCATTAGGGTTGAGCCCACATAGTCCTTGGGATTTGTTATATTGTTATATATAATCCTTTCTTAGACTTAGAATTAAATGTATTTCATATCATATTCATCTAACATAGTTACAGGTTTCCATGATCAGACTTACATCATTTCAATTTTGTGTAGGAAATTGTACCTTTAACTATAATTTGCTATTGGTTTCATCTAGAATTGTGATTTTATGGCAAAATAGAAGGTGATCTCAAAAGGGGACATTACAAGTGGTATCAAAGCATGTTCTTGCCAGCCTGTGTACAAACCAACCCTAATTAGAATTAACTATTCAAGCCTTCTTCTTAAGTAGGCCACTAATGCATCTCCATATGTGTGTGCCTTCCGTGTGTATACTTTGTGACCTACATGTATTTATGCGACTGTGTATACCTTGCATATACTTTGTGACTTCAAATGTATATTGTGACTTGTATGTACTCTTTTGTATACTTGGTGACTTATGAATACCTTGGGATTTTGCGACGGACTTGCGGTTTAGTATGGGATGCACCAAATCCCCTTCATAGTTGTCAAACTATATACTTAGCCTTGTGGGGTTGAGGACGAACCCGCGGTGTAGTATGGGATGCATCGAATCCTCTTCCCATTTGTCCAATGGTGCAGAAGGTCGGAGGAAAGGATAGGACCCACAATGTTGTGCGCAATGCAACTATTTTTTTATTTTATTTAGGATGCATTAGGACATGTTGTTGAGTCTTCTGTCATTGATGTCAAGGTGCTTGAGCTACTTGCCTATGTGTGAGCTACTCGCCTGTGTGCTTGAGCTGGTTGCTTGCTTGCTTGAGCTACTTGTTTTTTTGGTTGAGCTACTTGCCTGTGTGTTTGAGCTACTCGCCTGTGTGCTTGAGCTACTTGTTTGCCTA
>VDFB02376631.1:0-25335 GCA_007258455.2 Sequoia sempervirens
GAAAATAGGTTGCATCCTTTGGTTAATCCATCTTGGATCCCCAACCTATTTTTCTATGTTTCAATATGTATATATGCAGGATTCATCCATTTGGTTAATCCATCTTGGATCCCCAACCTATTTTTCTATGTTTCAATATGTATATATGCAAGATGCATCCATTTGGTTAATCCATCTTAGATCCCCAACCTATTTTTCTATGTTTCAATATGTATATATGCAGGATGATAGCACTATCCTGATAGGTGCTAGCTAGGATCCTGATCAAGGTCATATACTTGAGAACTTCATGATAGTGTAGTGATGCATTTGGAGTTTAGCATGAGATGATCAGTTGCAGGTGCTCATGGATACATGGAGAATAAGGTGACATAGTTGGCGTTTAGAGGTGTATGTAGGAGGACTTTCTACAGCCAGTACATGATGTGCAGACATTTCTCTCTGTGGTCTTGGTTATGGAGACTTGTGGTGAGGGTTTTATAGGTTGTGCATATCATGTGGACGGTTCCTTAAAACTACATGTTTACACTCTCTATGTGATGCTATTGGTAGTCTCGTTATGCCTTGTTTTTTTTTCAGATTCAATATCTATGCAGTGGGAGTCCTGGATGTGTTTTTTCTTCTTCGACTAGTTGGCACATGGAGCTTGCATTCGCTATTGATGGGTTGGTTATGGAGTGGCATGAGTTTGTTGATGTGGATACCTAGGAGGTATGTGTGATTAGATGCATTAGCACTTGTTGTGGATTCTATTTTTAGTCATGTGGGTTGATCAGTTGGATGGGAGCGGTCATTTTTTTGGTTGTCGTTCTAGCTGATGTTCTATCTTTTTTCTATAGAATGACTTCATGGTTGTGTTTTGGTTTGTGTGTGAGCACAGTGGGGTGGTAGCAATGTTGAAGCCTTTTTCATCTATTGGATCTGATGCTTGTGTTCTTGAGACTGGTGCATACACACCTTGGCTTGTTCCCTTTTCCTATGGTGGATGGTTGGAACTATTGTCTAAGTTGGTGAGCATCTTGGATGTCATTGTAGGTGTCTTGGTTGGAGCGTAGAATCATTGTTTAAAGATTTGTGAGTTTTCTTTGGAAGGAGCCAATAAGTTCTTCGTCAAGTGGGAGAATGTTGAGAAATGTGACTCAAATTTACTGGATTGATCGACTTCTTGGAGCAGTTCTTATTTCCTCCTTCATCGGCCTGAGTAAAGTCGTTGGCTTTCAAGTTTTTCTAACTCAAATCATGGAGTTTTAGAGTTTCATAGCCTCCCAACTTAGCGACTGTGAAGTGAAGGCTACTTCCTTTGTTGTTGGCATGTCGTAGCTTTTGGGAACTTTGCAACCTCCAACTTGAGGTTTGAAAGTTTGGGTTTTGAGCGACAAAGCGATCCCTTTGTTGTCGACATGTCATGGGTTTTGAGAACTTTGCAACCTCCGACATGAGGTTTGGAAGTTCGAGTTTTGGGCGACAGGTTAATCCTTGTGCTATTGGCGAGTCGCAGGTTCTGGGAACTTCACAACCTCTGACATGAGGTTTTGAATTTTGATTTTTCAGGGATATAGCGAATTGGAAGTCAACAGATGTGGGACCCGATAGGATGGTGGATCGTGATCGAAGGCCGACAGGTGACAATGACATGGAGGAAATATGCCATGTGGGCTCGTGTGCTTGGTGAACTTCGGTGAGACTGTAATGAATGTCTCTTCGACTGGGTGGCATGGTGTTAGGTGGATAACCCTAAGTTCAACGATGGAGATTTGTTCAACTGCTTATCTGACGACCAAAATTGGATGTTGGATGATGGCATGTGGCTCGAGGTGGAAACCCTAATGGGGTGTGATAGTTGAATAGTTAGAGGACGTAGAGCATTGTTCAATCAAGTCGGGCAAGCTGAGAGGCTGGGTGCAGGCCGAGAGTCTGGGGCAGGTTGTGGTTACCAAGTGCAAGCAAGCCAAGAGGTTGGGTGTAGGTTGAGGTTACCAGGTGCGGGTAGGCCGAGAGGCTGGGTTGTCAGATTGGCTGAGAGGTTGGGTTGTCGAACTGGCTGAGAGGCTGGGAAGCCAAGAGAGATGAATCTTACAGAAGGTGAAGGCCAAGCAGCTACGCGACAAAGAGGCCAAGAGGCCAGTGGTCGAGTTGTGAGGCTTTGTTTGAGCTGTGAGGCTGTGTAGCCAAATGAGATGTCTCTCACTAAGAGAGGTGGTCACAATGGGTTATGCTCCCGAATTTTCTCCAAAAAATCTCCTATAAAGGTCGTGAGCCTGATATTGTATTGTAACTATATTTTGTTGTTGAATAATACAATGGCGATTTAGGATTTTGGAGTGTGGGGTTTTTTACCCGAAAGGGTTTTCCCCATGTATATCTATGTGTTCATGTCTTTTGTTTCATTTTTCATGGTTGTTGGTTCTGTTTGTTGAATCAGTAAATGATGTTGTTGAAACTGGTTAAGCATGAGTTTCTCTCAAAAGGATTAATGTGGGAAATGAACTATGTTTGATTCTACTTTATGGCATAGTAGTACATGTATTTGAGGCAATTTGACGGGATAAGGTTGTTGAAGGCATTGTTGATCTTGGATGTTTCTTTCTGAGATGTTTGTCCCTATTTCTCAAAAATTTGAGGTCATTGCATTGCATTTTAAGCCTCTTTCCATTTTGGTTTTGCACACTAAGTTTGTGAAACTTGTATGAGCTTTACAACTTGGTGTCCTATTAGCAATACTATTGTGAGACGTAGTTCGAGACTCATGTCATCTCATAATACACCATTTGTCATGGATCTTGGGTTTTCTAACTCTCTTTCTAATAGTGTTGATAATCAACCACTGTGAAGTTCGTCGAACCAACTTTCTGACGATATCTTGTTTGCGAAAATCCGACTTCGTGGTGAAAAGTTATGCAAAATTGAAAAAAAGGCCTATTTTAGGCACTTTGAAGGCTAAACAGGAGCAAAAAATTGGCCCTCGGGGGCTGGCGATCAGTCACCCACGTGACCAGGGGCTTCACAGAGTAGAAAAAACCAGGCGGTTTCGGTTAACCGCTGGCAGTTTTCGGGCTTTCGTGGTTTCCAGTGGCGGTCGGCGGTTAGCGGCTCCCGTGGCGGTGGCGGTTAGTGACTCCCGTGGTGGTGGGCGGTTACCGGTGGCCGCTGGCTGCGGCTAGCGGTGGTGGTTTTTCAACTGCCCGCTGGCGGGTTAAACAAACCCTGCGGCCGGCGGTTAATAAGGGTCACATGCTCCAATAGTCCGCAGACTGTTAAGGTCTGTGGGCTTTTAAAAAACCCGACAGCGCATAAAGCACTTTAAACTTTACAAAAAAAAAAATATTTTTTTTTTGAAATTTTTTTAAAAATAAAAATGCTGACAGAAAAAAATTTGAAAAATAATTTTTTTGAAAAAAATTTATGACGATGTCGTACCTGCGCGGGGGGCCGTACGGCTCCTTAGCTAAAAAAATTTTGCCCCGAAGACAACTTTTACCGAATATAGGAAAATTATATATCAAAAAAATTGGAAATGGCCACCCAGACGCAATGGAAGACTTATTTTTGGCTCAAAGTGCTCTTGTAAAAAGTTGTTCACCAGATCTGAGCTTGCAACCCTTCTTTGCCAAAGTTGCAAATGGTGACGAAATTGAGTGAAACAAAAGCCAAATCTGACTTTTTCGAGCCTCCTGGACGCAATGGGACAACCTAAAATACTGCCACTATAGCCAAAAGTGCTGCAATCACCAGATCTCACCAAAATGCAAGCATGCAATATAGGATACAAGAACTCAAAAAATCACAATAGAAATTGATGGAAACTCTCTAATAAAGAAATGGAAGGGGCTTGCCAGATTCAAAGCTCTGATACCATGTAGGATCATGACATTTGTAGGAGTTGATGGTGACTCCTCAACACCCCCAAGATCAGTTGCGACCAAAACCACTTCCACAAGAGAGAGAATGGCAAGAATGCTTGCTTCACAATGCAAGATTGATTAATAGTTGAATAGCTATTGCTTGATCAGCTTGAATTACAAATGTACAAGAGATACCTTGCTTATATGGGCAAGGTTGAGAGATTGGTATGAATATGATGTTGACAAATGTCATGATCCTATGACATGAGATAACCAACAACCTAATCACCTAGGAAATGATGCATCCTAGCTAGATAAGATAAGTTCTAGATAAGCCAACTAAGACTTCTACAAGGAATCTTTTACCTAAGTAAACTTAACCATGTGAATATGTCCCCTAATTACCTAGTGAATGAATAAGCTAGGTACAAGACAATTATTCACACCAACACCCCCCCTTAAGTGCAACTTAGGGAGAAGATTATTACGCACACTATGCAAAGACTATGACCATGGGTCCTGGCTACTAGGCCATGTTAGGTACCCATTTACAATGCAAATGATGCAATCTCTCACAAGCGGAGAAAAGGAGAAAACCCAATGGGACAAAACTCCTCTCCAAAAGAGAGAAACAAAACAAGACAACATGATGTATGGAGGACTCAATGATACCCCCCAAGGACAACATGCATCATGTATATACAATAAAATACCCCCCCATAAGAAGGAAGTAGAGAGATAAGATATCCCCCCCATGATGAAGAAGCTCCAATGCTGATGAAGAATGCCTGAAAACAAAAGATGACCCAATGTCTACAAGCAACACATCGTCCCTTAGGAAGAAACAAGTCCATAAGCTGATGTAGAAGCCACTCCATGTCCAACTGAAAGGAGGAAGCATGAATTCTCATGTATGCCTCTGAAAATTGATGAAGATCCTCCAAGCTTGAATGAGCCACAACATAATCATGGTCAAACCTGAACCAAGAAACATGACAAATCAAGTGATGGAGGAGACTCATGAATGCAATCTCCAAAGATAAAGTAGATGGATAATAGCAATCTGAACTGTCATCAAAGAGGAGAGAAATCCCCTCAAGTGTGTCCTCCAAATCTGCAATATGAGACTCCATGAACAAGTTAGAAATCCCTGGCCAAATATTCCATCCCACAAAGCAAGATCTGAAAAAATATGATCATCCTACTGAATAGAAGCATCAATGGTTGAAGGAGCAGGAGGTGGAGGAGTAGGAAGCTCAACACTGGTTTCTAGAATACCAAGGTGTAGATGACCAAACTTCTCCTCACTATCATGGTTCACACTCAATGAGTGTGTGATGCAGTCAAAGGAGCATTATCATCTTCGAAGCAAAATGTGAAAAGGAATATACATGAGATGAATGATCAACCATCCCGATAGCAACAATATCCCTAGTCTCCAAGTCCCTTATGTACACCCTATCTGGAGTGAACTCAATTGTTTTACCTTGACCCCCATGAGTAATTTGATAAATAGAAAGGAGATTAGTGGACAAGGAAGGAACACAAAGTACATCATTGAAGCTCCCTTCCCCCATATCAATAGAACCCTTCCCACTTACCTTCATATATGTATTGTTACCCATCAATATATGAGGTGAATTACTAGGCTCAAAAGAAGAGAACATATCCATAGAAGATGCCATATGATGAGATGCCCCTGAATCAAGAAGCCATCTATGAGATGCAAGACTTGTAGAGGCCAAGAGTGCTTGTCCTTTCATCTTGTGTAGCCCAGAAGTAGATCTGGTGTCCTGTGACTGAGATGATGATGATGGAGTTGCCGATTGAGATGTTGAAGAAGTACCAAACACTGATGAGGGCAGCTTAATGTTATTCTTTTGAAGAAGGTGTGTGAGTTCATCAATCTTCTTATTATAACATCTATGCTCATCATGTCCTAATCTTTTACAATATGCACATTTTGACTTCTTCTTTTTAGATGATTCCTCTTTAGAAGAGGGTGTAGACTCAGGAGTGCTATGTGAAGGAGAATCTTTACCTTGCTCATTAGACTTGGGTGCTTTGTTCTGCTTCTTACCTTTTCCACTTGAATCCTTTGTCTCCTTTGCAACAAGAGCATGAGATCTAGAAGACTTCAATGTGCCCATGTGTACCAACTTTCCTTGTTCCCTTGTGAGTTGAGCTGCAAATTCATCAAGAGAAGGAATTTTGTATGCAGTGCCAAGAGCATCCATTGTAGCATAGAAAGTAGAAACAAACATTGAATAATCAGGACCAAGCTTAGCAAGAATAGAAAGTATCAATTGTTCATCCTCTTTAGTGACCCCACAATTAGATAACTGCAATCTAAGAGAATTGAGCTTAGAGAAAAAGTCTTGGACATTGTCAAAATCTGAAGGATTAAGACCCATGAGTTCATTCTCCAACTTAAATTTCCTCATCTTATCTAGCTTACCAAAGAGACTCTCTAAAGTATTCCAAGATTCATTAGGATGAGTACAAGATGCAACATGATATCTAAGATCTGGAGAAATGGACAATTTCAAAGTACCAAGAGCTTCATCCCTTCTATCAAGCCATTTTCTTTTCTCTTTTGCTCCTGCAGGTTCTAGATCTTGACCAAATGTGATTCGTTGCAACTTTGATTTTAACAATAACAACTCCATTTGAGATTTCCACTCATGATAATTATATGGAGTTAAAAGTACAACTTTATTCAAATTCATGATACAATGAGATATTACAAAAGAGGAACAACACTTTTCCCTCACAATACAAGAAATCAACCCCTTTGTCCCAACAAGATTTACACTTTTTTTTTTGCAAATTTACAAGGAATCCCAAACTATCAAATCAGCTACAAACTGAAAATATGAAAATCTGGAAACAAATCTGCAAAAAGTGCATAAGTAGATCTGAAGTGCTCCTCAATACCTTTTCGATGCCGCAAATTTGGAGAAAATCGGAGATCAGAGCACAAAGATATGAGCTCGGAAGCAAAAAATGATGATCGGGCTTCAACCTAGAAAAAGAGGCACAAAACTGCAAAATCTCTACAAAATATCTGCACCACTGAAAAATTCAGGTCTCCAGCTTTCTGTTGATATTTCGTTTGAAAATTTTTGCCTCCGTATGCGAAAGTTATAATAAAATGAAAAAAAGGCCCGTAAAAGGGCACTTGGGGAAAAAAACACAAACCACTGAAGGCTAAATCAGAGCCAAAAATAGGCACTTGTTGGCGGGCTACTGGTCATTAATATGACCCGCCGCTGAGCAGAGACAAAAAAATTAAACCCACCGGCCCAATACAATAACCTTTGGCGTCAACAATGGTCGGTAATTGAATTTCTTAAACAAATATTTCATAAAAAATGATGAAAGGAAAGATTGTACCGACGACCGCTGACACAGGCAGTAATTAAATGCTGACCATTTGATGTATGATGCCAACCGATAGCAGATGGACGCCGATGGATTCAGCCAGATGGACGCCTGCGACTTATGCCTGACGTACCCAGCCGAGGATAGTAGATGCCAACAGGTGCAAGTGGAAGGGAAGGACTGAGGACTTGGGATGGAAAAACTTCCGATCGTGCCCTCCCATAATAGCACTGATGACTTTAGAGGAATATGCCGCTGAGATGTACCCGTACCCTTCCTGAAGGATGGTACCTTGACAATTTGACCGGCCAAAGACCGATAACACCACACGATGTAACGAATCCGGTCACGAAGATTGAAGACTGTGACGACCAAGGACAGTATGCCGACAATGAGAGGATAGTCCGTGGAATTATACGAACTGCAGATTACACCGGAGAAGGATGAATAGTCAACATCGGTGGGTGGGAGAAGCAAGATCGGCTGACGGAAATAAGCACGGTAGTCGGTGAAACAACAAATGGGCCGACCAGAGTACAACGTGCCCTGCCAACAAAATTAATGCCTCTACCACAGGCTTATAATAGTCCACAGAATTTTAATAAAGTCCCCAATGAAATATATTGAAATATATTTGCCTTACATTATTTGTACCAATTTACAATAAAAATATTTGCCCCAAATATTTTAACAATAATGCCGCAGAAAAATATTTTACAATTTTTTTTTTGCGAAAATAAGAAAATCGTACCACACAGGGAGGTTGTCCCAGCAAAAAAAATTTGCCTCAAAAAAAACTTTACCCAATATAGGTGAATTTACAGTCAAAATTCGTCTGCGGAAGCTTCTGAATTCAACCGTGAGGTTATTAAAACCCCAATCTGCACCCAGCAAAAAACTTCAAGACAACACAAACCCTCAGATCTGGGAAGGAATCTGCAACACCTGGAGAGCTCTGATACCATGTAGGAGTTGATGGTGACTCCTAAACACCCCCAAGATCAGTTGCAACCAAAACCACTTCTACAAGAGAGAGAATGGCAAGAATGCTTGCTTCACAATGCAAGATTGATTAATGGCTGAATAGCTATTGCTTGATCAGCTTGAATTACAAATGTAAAAGAGATACCTTGCTTATATGGGCAAGGTTGAGGGATAGGTATGAATATGATGTTGACAAATGTCATGATCCTATGACATGAGACAACCAACAACCTAATCACCTAGGAAATGATGCATCCTAGCTAGATAAGATAAGTTCTAGATAAGCCAACTAAGACTTCTAGAAGGAATCTTTTACCTAAGTAAACTTAACCATATGAATATGTCCCCTAATTACCTAGTGAATGAATAAGCTAGGTACAAGACAATTATTCACACCAACAAAACCAACCCGTTATCCCTAGAGATATTGAGAACACAAATGCCACAAGGTATAGAAGTTCCTAGATTTGAGAAGTATGGTGGGAAAGGAGATCCTGTTAGCCATGTTTCTGCTTATACAACCTTATGTAGTGACTTCATCTTAAAGATAAGCTCTTGGCTAAACTATTCCCTAGGTCATTAAAGGATACTACTTTAGAGTGGTTTTTCTCCTTACCGAATAACTCAATTGGCTCATTCAATGAGCTTGTTGATGCCTTTTACAACCACTTCCACATTCACATGGGTCCCAAGATGACTCTAGCTAATTTAATGACATGCAAGAAAAAGGATGATGAGAAAGTGGTTGATTTCATAGCACATTATCAAAAAAATTATTCATAAATAAACAGTAAGATTCCCAATACCGAAATTCAATGAATGTTTATTGCCAATTTACAAAGAAAAATCCAAACCAAACTTGAGATGTTGAAATTCCTATCCTTCAAACAGTTATGTACAACCATTCATGATTATCGAAATACAACTTACAGTCATGATGTGAAAAATCCTCCTAGCCATCCTGAAAAGTCTGAATCCACAACTCAAAATAGCTACCAACCTTTCAAGAAATAGAATAGGGGATTTTTACAACTTAATTCCCCTCAACCAAACCAATAAGATGATAACCAAGTGGCTTCCATAAAGAATGAATTCATATGCCTTTGCGGATAGGAATAGAAAATTTACCCCTCTACCTGATACCCTTCACAATATCTTGTTGCAACTCATAGAAAAGAATATGCTTTCCCTACCTCCTATTAGAGCTCCTAATCCTAATGAACCATTACCCATAAGCTATTGACCAAATTCTTATTGCCATTATCACTGACAAAATGGACATGATATGAAATATTGTAAGCATCTTAAACATCGTGTGCAAGACCTCATTGATTCTAATCATCTTCTAATTGGAGGTGTGAATGATCAAGGTAATAATTCTATAGCTCCTCCTAACCAAAACTTACAAATCTTTACAAATCCCATGCCGAAACATACTATTTCATTTGTCAAAGCTAGTGAAACAAAGAATGTTGTGATGAATGTTGACATGGATGATGAAAACACAAAAGATGACAATGAAGAAGAACCAATTAAAACAGTGTCGTTAATTGAAGCTAAACCTCGTAAGGGCTCAACCAAAATGCCTATTGATATTGCTTTCTCACAAAATGATATAATCAAGCATGCACCCGATGGTCCTCTTTACGTAGTTGGAAGAATCACTAACAAGCCTAACAATGGGATATTAATTGATCTCGTCTGTGTAGAGAATGTGATCACTGAAGAATTCTTATTTGTGCATGAACTCTATCAAGATACATATGACAAACTAAAAGAATGGATCAAAACACATCATGGTTTTTCTTGTCCTACGATCAGCTCAATAAATCTCCCTTTAAGAGTTGGACCGAAAACATTAAGTGTCTCATTCACCATCATCCCATCATCGAAAAAAATTCATGTCAAGTTAGGCTATCCATGGCTTCACTCCATGAATTTTGTCATGTCGGTTGTGCATAAATGTTTGAAGTTCCCTTTGGAAATGAAATCTTTACTATACATCATAGTGGCTTTAATCATGTGTCTTCTCAAGGGAACTTTTCATTGGATTTATTTTGGCTCGAGCCTATTAGACCTCATAAGGACTACTTTTTCAAATCATATCAAAAGTTTAAGGCAGAGCGCATAGTAGAATTATCCCTTACAAGCATGCCTCAACCCATGATTAAGCCACCCATCCTTGAAAAAGCTATGATCGAACCAAAATCCCTTCCAAATATCCAAGAGAAACCTATGACAAATCCTCCTACCATTTCTTACAAGAGACCATGCGACAACCAAAACAATCCCATTGTACCCCCTAAAGTCAAACAAGTTTACAAAGCTAAAGAGAAAGTGGTTGAACAACCTCAATGTTCCTTTAGGTTTCCCCTAAAAGGGGAAGAAAAAGAAACCTATGGTTGATAAACACTCTACCTGAAATTCAAATTGACAACTGATTGAAATGAAACGAAATGCTAGAGAAGTAGATGTAGATATTGTGTTATTGCTGGAGTGTGTTACAAGCCAAAGAAAATCAAAATTTAAGAAAATCAAAATCCGAACTTACCTAAAGCAATGCATGATTCTATACCTTCACCGCAACGTAAACAAGAACCTTCCAGAGACATTATCATTTGACCTCCTATTGTGATTAACTTAGATGATGACATTGATATTGCAAATATTGATGAACAAGTGCATAACGAGTTGAATTCATTTTTTTCCTCTTCTTTGAACTTAAATGGAAATCCTCCCAAGAAGAGTCTTGAACTTGGTAAATTTTTCCTAGTTCGACACTTGTTGTTGTCCCTTTGGATAGTTGTTCGCCTTCCGTATATACCAACCGAGATTGGGATGCAGATGACCTGCTATAGGTTGACTCGCATATGCCTTACTAGTATTTTTCTTTGCTTTAATTTTCATGTTTATTTATGTGAGTGCATGTGCATAATGTGATCCATCATGTTGTTTCATTTGATGTATCTCTCTCTCTCTCTTCTTGTGCATTCCTCTATATGTATCTACATTCTTCTCTATAGTTAACATTTTTATCCTTTTTCATTTGTCTTGCATTCTCCTTTTGAGGGATGGCACAAGGTGTCAAGACATTTAGGTCCTCTTCCTTGTTGACCTGAAAGCTTTTTCTTTGTTTTCAATCTTTATGTGTCATTCTTCAAGTTCTATGAGTATTTGGGGAATGATGATGTTTTTGAGCTCTCTAACAACATTGTAGCAAAGATATACTAACTCTAAATCTGTAGATCCCTTATGTAATTTTGGGGGCAACCCTCCTTCCTTTTCATGAAGTAGCTTCATTTCAGAAACATATGACTTGGCATAGGGATTTCAGGAAACTCTCCATGTCTTAGGAGTAAACATTATCTACTTTAAAGCAATTTGCTCACAACAATGGTGTTATGTCCTTTAAAGTGAAGCTCTATCGATAATATCTTTTGACATTTTGCATGTTCATGGTGCGATTTTATTTTTCTTGTGATGTGTCCTTTTCTTGGTGGTGTCATTGGGTTTGATGTCCTCCAAGAGTGTGATATTTTTTAGTGTACGAATTTCCTCTTAGTGTTGATGCAACACATTGCATTCCCTAAGTTGTGGATATTTTACTCTTAATTTTTCCTCTCTTGGAGACATTAGGCACGATGATCCCTAAGAAGAATACCTTACACGATGAAGCAAGATCCCTTTGAACAAAAACCTAGACATAATGTTCATAAGTGTTTGGCATAATAAAACTTGCTAACCTTATGAAGCTCGAAACACTAATTCAAGGCCACCTTAACACACCTTGCTTGCCTTCCTATGGAGCCTTGTCGTATTGCATGGGTTGGCTTAGCATAACACCTGTTGTTAAGCTTCGAAGCAGAATATTGGTGGCACCCTATTAGATTTATGGGGGATAGCTTTGGTATGGTAAGTATGGTGAGGAGGCCAACAAGGCGACTTTCTCACTAAACCACCACCTTCCCAAGGGAAAACTTCGCCTGAGGTCGGGCTGAGGTTCCACTACGGTCGAGTGCAGCATCGTTTACATAGTGGACATCGAGTTACGCTTGTGAACATTTTTGGAGGAAAAACAAGCTGACACATGTTCCACATCACATCAGGATAGTTAGGCTTGATCATACTCCTTTTCTTATTGGTCTTTGATGTTTGTATGATTGTGTATCTTTGTCATTTGCTACATACATAATTGTCTTGAATGTCTAATTTGGGTGTGAGTTTGATATGGGGTCATACTCTCACTAAAGTGGGGGAAAAATGTAGTGCCGAAAAAAGTATCCCTTTTTCACACTTAATTTGGGAATAATTAATAATAAAATGGGCCTAATGTTGCCTTGATTTAGTGTTGTAATGTGCTTTACACATTCACATTAAGTTTAGGGATTTTTTAATAAAATGGACTTAATGGTGCCTTATTTAGGGTGTTGTAAAGTGTATCTTTACACTTTCACACTAATCTAGGGATTTATTAATTAATTGAGGTTAATTGGCCCCTTTAATTCAAATCCAAGCCTAATTAATTATAGATTTTGAGGGATAAAAATTGACATTCATCAATGATATTACACAACACTTAATTTTTGAAGGTGTGTGTCCTAGGTTAGTGACCTAGGACCCATTCGCCACATGGTGAATGGGTCCTCACTAGGTCCTAAGACCCTATTTTTGCAGAACATTTCACAATGCCCAAAGTGTGTCCTAGCTAAGTGAGCTAGGACCCACTCACCACATGGCGAATGGGTCCTCACTTAGACCTAGGACCCCCCCTTGGAATATGTTTTTGGTGGTATTTTAATGATTTCAAATCCTAGATTTGATGTTGGCTTGTTTTATTTGAATTTTGGGATTTAATCTTAAGTTATGTATAAATATAAGGTTATTTCACATAGTTTCCTCTAAGAAATCCTAGCAATTTCAAGTCTTCAAGCATTATAGCAAACTTATGATAAAGAGAGAATTCAAGATCATTCATAAGGCATTCAAGGGTAGATTATTGAAGGAATATTGTAGCAATCAAGATTCATTCATCGTGTCAAAGGTATAGTGCATCATGCATGTTGTTGAGCTAATGTGTTGATGTAGCATTGAAGATCAATTCAAGCATATTCAAGGTGTTATTTCTAATCAAGTGTTCTGATCATGATCTACATTCATGGAGGCCACTTCATACTATATTGTTGATTTGTACTCCAAGGTTCCAATTGAGGTTTGGTGAGTTATTACATATTGTTGTTCATTCATCATTCCTTTATGCATTGTTTCATTACAAGGTTTAATTACCAAAATGGGGTTTGACCAAGGTAAACCCCTATTCCCTAACAAAACAACATTTTCTCCTCTTTGATGTGTGATTGTAGGTTTTAGGTTGAAGATTAATTGGAGAGAAAATTTGTAAAGTTGTCAAAGTTGTCACCATTCTTGCAAAATCATGGAAATTGAGCTACAAGATTTATTTTTGAGTTTTCAAAAATCTTCGACTAGGATCCGGGAGTGCAGACATTGAAGAACATAACCCATAAATTGATTTTCTAGAACCCTAGCCAAGACCCATTCGCCATAGGGCGAATGAGTCCTCGGGGAGGCCTGAAAAGGCACCTTTTGCAATAGGTACACAACATTTGACCCTCTTAAAACTTTCCTTTTGATTGGTATATTAGTTATGTTTGTTTTTTATTCTCATTTATGCATAACAACCCTCATAATTGAATGAAAAAAAAGTGGAAAATAGGTTCATCCATTTGGTTAATCCATCCTGGATCCCCAACCTATTTTTCTATGTTTCAATATGTATATATGCAAGATGATAGCACTATCCTGATAGGTGCTAGCCAAGCTCCTAATCAAGGTCATTTTCATGAGGCCATGTCATTTGAGGTCCTAAATTGTACTAAATTTCCTATACAATTTTTAGGTCTTTTAAATATATATGATTAAAATCATTTTTTCACTAATATTTTCTCACCTATTGTTTTCTTTATTTGAATATCCAAGAATTAGCAGCTCATTCATTTGGTCCTCAATCGATAGTTATACCACCCATTGAATAAAATGTTCCAGTATACTCACATGATCACATGGTAATTTATGCATACTTTCTAGAGTTTAGATTTAAAAATTTAATTTCATGATTTTATCAGTTATGTTAAATTAAATCAAAATTTCTTTAACTTTATCTAATTTCAAATTTCTTGTACTCTTCTACATCATGATACAAGTCCATCTAGTCCACGTGGAACGAAGAGGAGTCTTGATTTTACTGATCATCCTGATAGCTAGATAGTTTTATTTTATGGACTATATATGTACATGTATACACATGTGTATATGTGTATTTATTTATATATGTGCCACTTGACATAGATTTCACATGTTATTTCATTTCCACTTCTAGACATATTTTAGTACATTTCATGAGTTCTATATGATTATTTGTATTTATTTATATATTGACTTTAATATATTTTATAGATACATTTTTGTACATGTTTTAAATTCTAGACTAGCTCTAGATATATCTAGCATTTCATGTGGACTTTAATATAGTTGATTAAATGCACTCATGTACATTATGTTTATTATGTTGATTAAATGCACTCACACATATATATTTTAGATATTTTCAAGTATGCACTATAAATTCTTGTCTAATCAAATTACAATATTTATGTCATTGTTGAATGAAGTTTAGATGTCTTAAAATGATTAAATTTCAAAGTTCAATAAAATCACATGCTAAGGTGATTTAACCAATGCTAAACTAAATATTAGTTAAATGTGACAATTTAATGCATTCCTTATAGTTTATCATATTCATAATAAACTAAGGGTCTGGTTTTAACTATTTTCCAATTACCAAATATTTATCACTAAACAAAAATCTATACAACATATATGCCACTTAATGCAAACTTATCAAAGTAGTCTTATGTTGATATTAGGGATTAATTCAAGTATTTTATTATGTGAGTAACAACCTTCCATAAATGAGAGAATCTCATGACCTATAGAAAAATCAACAACTATATATCAATATTGAATAAATGAAAGTCATCCTTAAACATAAAATCTATACAATCCTTTTGGATACACTTAGTTTAATCCAACTCTAATGCAATTAAAAACTTGGAAATTTATTGACCTCACACCAAGGTCACATATAGATGGTCAAATAAGAATTTAAAACATATATATATATATCAAAAACACAATTTGTATAGGATAAAACTGGAACAATATAAAATGTGATTTATAAGTTCATTGGAGTTCATACATTGAAGAAACATATAAAATATTGATGTTTAATACAACTATAACATGATGAAACATATGTGCACATAAATACAATTAGCTTTTCCACTTTTAGTTCAACACCACAAATTGATATAACATAATTTATATGATGATGTTCTTACAATGACAATCATGGTGGATCATCTTGATGGGAACCTACAAAAATAATTAATGTAAATAAATTAACTATATATTTTATAAGTCATTTAACTCCAAGTCATGAGAGGAAAGAACAATTTAATAAAAGTTAGAAAATTGGATCATAGAAATTCCTTAAAAATTCAAGTGATGTTTACCATAGGAAAAATTATCTACTATATTTTTCCATGAGTTGTTGAATGCACAAGTATTGGCCCCCAATGCCATCTAGTTTTGGGAGACCTTAAACAAAAATGATTAAATATAATTAGTAAATTACTTAAGGGGATGCAAGAGGATGGATTTAAGGGTACACAATTTAGGATGACTTAAGGGGACCTAAGAGGATATGACTTAAGGGGTCCTAAGAGGATGGCTTAAGATGAGTTAAGAGAATGACTTGAGGAGATGCAAGAGGATGGATTTAGGGTAGCTAAGAGGATAACTTAAGAGGTCCTAAGAGGATGGATTAAGGGGAGTTAATAGAATGAATTAAGGGGATGCAAGAGGATTGATTTAGGGTACCTAAGAGGATATGACTTAAGGAGTCCTAAGAGGATGGCTTAAGGGGATTTAAGAGAATGACTTAAGGGGATGCAAGAGGATTGATTTAGGGTACCTAAGAGTATATGACTTAAGGGGTCCAAAGAGGATGGCTTAAGGGGATTTAAGAGAATGACTTAAGGGGATGCAAGAGGATGGGTTAAGGGTAGCTAATACAATGACTAAAGGGGTCCTAAGAGGATGGCTTGAGGGGAGTTAAGAGAATGACTTAAGGTGATGCAATACCCTCAACCCTGAACCTTATACCCTATACCATCAACCCTAGGCCCTAAAGCCTATAGACTAAACCCTCAACCCTATACCATATACCCTCTTGACCCTAAAACCTATCCCTCAACCTTGGTCCCTAAGGCCTATATAATAGATTTTTTATTTTAAGCATCTTCTCATCATTTCATTTTCATTTTAAGTGTTTAGATTTATTATTCTAAGCATCTTATCATCATTGCATTTTCGTCTTAATTTTTTATATTTGTTATTCGAAGCATCTTGTCAATGCTAAACTCTATCCCTCAACCCTAAACCATATACCTTAGTCCTAGGCCCGAAATCCTAGGGGATGAACCCTCAATCCTATCCACTCAATCCTAAATGATATACCCTCAACCCTATAGAGTATATCATATACCCTCAACTCTAAACCCTACACTCAATCCTAGGTCATAAAACCTATACACTCTATCTTCGAATCCTTACGCCTCTTCAACCTCGGTTCCACACCATCAAACTGAACTTCCGAGAATCCATTATTATAATTTCAACGCAACCCCAATTATATCAATAAATGTAGTAAACCTTGGCGACCCTATGGGATCCTAAACCTTTAATCTTATAAACTAATACTCCAAACCTAACATTCTCACAATTTAAATGCACTAAAAAACCCAGATGAATTAAAATTTAAATCCTAAACCTCAACACCCACCTAATCATAAACCATCAACCCTAAACCCATAAAACATAGGCCTTACACCCTAAATAATGAATAATTTAGAGATATTAAAGGGAGAGAGGAGAGAAAGACAAGGGATAGTGATAGAGAGGTGAGATAGAGAGAGAGAGAGGTTAGATAGGGAGAGGTAGATCTAGGGGAGAGAGAGAAGTGAGATAGAGAACAATAGAGATGGGGAGGAGAGGAGAGAGGGGGGATATGTGAGATGATATATAAACAGGTAGGTAGATGATGACTAAATGGGTCCTAAGAGGATGGCTTAAGGGGGAATGAGGGGAGTGCAAGGGATGGACCCAGATGACATGTCTTAAGAGGCCCCAAGAGGGATGGTCATTTTAAGGTGAGCAAGAAAAATGACTCTGAGGAGATGCAAGAGGATGGATTAGGGAAGTAGGGAGGGATGAATGGAAAATGGAAGAATGGGGAGTGGTGAGGGGAATGGACTTAAGGAGGGAGGGATGGACGGGGGTCTCTAAGTGGATGTCTTAAGGGAGCAGAAATGGAAGGAGATGAGGGATGTGGAGGGAGGGAGTGGAATGGAATGGATGGATGGATGAAATGGATGGCCAAGGGATGGATGGTGGCAGCTGAAATATAAAATGAGAATTTTATTAGTTTTATATAGTTAGGAGATGGCTGTAAAAGGTAATATAATGAAGGATGAAGTAAGGGGACCTAAGAGGATGAATTTAAGGATATGCAATCAATTCTAAAAAATTTATAAAATGACAATGAATTATTCAGCTTTATATTTTGACTATCAATTAAATATATAGAACTATTTAGTTACCTGTATTTATTCAAATGTCATTGTAACACATGCATCCTCTTTTTTTGTAATGCATCTAGTTTTGGGAGACCTGAAATAAAAAATGATTTAACTATAATTAGGAAATGACTTAAGAATAACATAAGAAGATGGATTAAGGGGAGATAAACACGAGCCTTAACTCTAAGTTATGTGAGAAATTTTTAACTGTATATAGACTATCAATTAAATATATACAATTATATACTTACCTATATTTATTTATTTTGTTGTACCATCTGCATCCTCTCTTTTTTGTAATGCATCTATGATTGTCTCATGCTCATCCATTGAAAGTGTCCATAACACTTTATTAACATTCCTCCCTTGATATCTAACTAGTTTTATATTGGTTACCAAAATTAAATGTGAGTAATGTATAATCTTCTTGTGTCTTTCATAGTCTTCAAATGTAGGCAAACCATTCTTTCTTATTAGATATTTTCATAGCCAGGTTCCAACAACAACCACAAAACCAGTTGGATACTCAAAGTTGTCATCATCCACTCTAGGATGTACCAACTTATGTTTTCTCTCAACACATCTAGCCAATCAATACTTTGTATCCTCTTCATTCCCCTCAGGTGCAACAACAACATACGCATGTCCTGCAAAAAATCTTAATTCAATAAAGAGTGACATATAATTCACATATAACCATGCATACATATAAGATTATATATATTGCAAATAATGTAATAAAAATTTTGAATTCAGTTTGATACCTTCTTGTAAAAGGTCCAAAACACTATCATAATCATCTGATGCAAACACTTGATTATCTTCTTCAATTATTGTTCCATGTTGATCATGTGTTGATATAGGTGTTAAGGCACTTTGTTGCCATTATTCAACTCATTCTATATTTTCACACACCTCCCAATCACCTGCAATACAAAATTGATAAAAAAAAATGCAAGATCCCTTGTCCATATTATCCACGTGTTTTCATTTGAACTCTTAAACAAATGCCATTTTGTTGATCCATTAATTGTTTCACAATCTTGTCAAGTAATAATATTCTCTTCTTCAACTAACCAAAGAAGTGTCCAATTATTGAGTTCTCACTTGTTCTTGTAGATAATTTTATATTGCACCAATCTACAATTTCATGTGCATCTCTGAATTTTGTTGCATCCTTTAGTTTTAATTGCTCTCTAGCAAGAGCTCTTTTCACACATGCACCTGCTTCATCATGTTCTCCTTTACCATGTTTATCTTCAAAAAACTCCACATGCATTGGATATCATTTTCCTTATAAGCTCTACATAACCAATAAAACATTCTAGCATTCTTGAATTATCTCGTACAATTATCCGACCATATGAGATGTTCTCTCATTTGAATTTCTCTTTATTTTAATTTTTTATAAAATATATTAAAACAATATTGAACAAAATCTGATGAGTGTAATCGATTATCATGAACATAAAAATGGTACTCTCAAAAAAATATATTATCTTATGTACTATTGTTTGCATTTCTATGTACAATATGAACAAATATGGCTACCTGCACTAAATTATAATATTGGGATTGGATTTCCTCTTGTGGAGCAAGAGTATAGTTTTCTACAAAATCAACAACTGCCAATATAATTCCAATTGAAAATGTGTTTTTACATGTACAAAATTGGCCATCAAGCCATCAAAGCATATTGAGAGTGTTTGACATATTTGGGTACAATCTTATCTTTAAATTCTCTAATGAATGCATGTACACTAATTTTTTTTATGATTAGCTCACAATATTTTCCAATTTTTCCATCCTTTAAAGAATATTTAACATTTTTGAATTTTTTAGCATCCACTGATTGTTGTCCAGATTCATGTAAACTAATTTCATGCATACACTCTCCTAATAATGAAAGGTTGCCACATCTATTGCATTGTCTAGAAATACATACATTTAAATAAGTGTCCATTATATGGTTCACAAAACAAACTTGCTATAAAATCCTTAATTTTTTTAGGTGGCATATTAATACCACAAATGTCTTGCATAATTTCATCAATATGTAAAGTACAATGTATATATCAAAAAATATCATAATAATAACAAAATTGTATGAGTTTTACAACAACAAGAGATTCATTATTTATTAATTTTGACATACCAAGGTGTACATTTTTCAAATGATCTTTGACTTATGCTAATATTTGGCAAGATTGAATCATCTAAAAAATTATATTTTTTTTTTAATTCAAGGGGTAAACGCTTTTGAACCGGAGCTATGAACCGGAATACAACCACTCAACAATACCACCCCAACAGGGTTTGAACCTTGGTGGCAAGAACAACAATGCCACCTTTAAACCATCACACCATGCCAATATCGGCAAAAAAATATAAAATTTAATTTGAGTCATATCTAATAGATGTTTTGGATGAGGGTCACGAATTTTTGATCCCACCCTTAATTTTAAAGCATCTCTAATATTAGGTGATACTCTTATATTATCATGCCAATATTTTTCAATTAAAGATTTGATTTTATTAGTTAATTTCATGTCCGGCCTTGGGAGTCTACCACTAAAACTCCAACATTGATTAATTTGATCATTTTCAATACTTTATCTTCTATTAGTCGCTCTTATCAAAGTTTTAGGATTTACTTTTATATATTTATTAATCTTACTTAACATTATTTTATTTGAAGTTGATTTATTAACTAAAGCAATTGTTATTGCACGACGTGTTGCATTCTTATCTTTAGATCGACTTTTCTTTCCTATAGAATCAATAGCATTGGAAACACTAGATATGACTCGTTCTACTAAAGCATCTTTCTTTTTTTGTTTTTAAAAAAGCTTCTTTTTTTCATCACTTTTCGTATTTTCCACATTTTCATCAATTGCATCATGAGTTGACATTGAAATCCTAATTTATTTCTATAAATAAATCTTTATAATCTATTTCCATGAGTTCTCATTTGTCTCCAAGAAATTTTACTAGGAAGGTTATCTGAGACATCTCTTTCAATTGTAAAAAAAATATTTTCATTTTCATTCATACAAGGGGTTTCATTTTTCGTTTTCAACCATACAAGGTATTTCATTCGCATTTTCATCAATATGTAAGGGATTTCATTCTCATTTGCATTCATACAAGATATTTCATTATTATTTTGTTTTTCCATTGTTTCACTAACATAATTGATATCATTATTGGTGTATCCAGCTTCATCTAAACAACTAAGATCATTATTATCAAAATAAGGGTTTGAAGACATATCTGGATAAATTGTTTGAATAGGTGCATTTTCCATATCATTGAGAGGTGGATTTAAAGATGTACTCAAAGTTGTTTGCATAGTCACTATTTTCATATTATTCAAAGTTGAAGTTGAAGGCATAGTTGGGTTTGTCTCTATAATTGCATTTTATTCCATATTCACCATTTCCACATTTGCATCATCTACATTCATCTCATCCTTCATGGTCTACTCTTCAAGATTCATGGAACTAGATGCTTCCAAATTTTTCATTTGATGAATCCTTGTTCTTCTATCTCTTTGTATTTTTGCCTCCATCTCTTTATTTGCTTCAATTTCTTTGGGTGTCATTAACTTTCTACATTTTTTTCTTTTCCTTTGCTTTGATCCTATGATTACCAAACCCTCTTGATAAAAAAGAAATGATTTTTAACCTATTTTCCAATTGCTACCTCCTTCAAATTTTGAAATAACACTATATATGGAGATCCTTTATTCTATAAACTTTGAAGTACAAAAACATATGAATACATCCAAAATCCCTCTTTTTCAATTCTTCTTGAGAAAAGTCCTTGTACTTGATTCCACTTCAGAAAATTCAACTTGTGATTGTCTCCTTGAAAAATTGAATAGAATATGACTTGTTAAGAGATTGCACAAGACAAAATTGAATTAAAAATTACAAAAAATGGTGTTGTCGGTCCATACTACAGAAAAGGAATGTTGCAGAAAAAGGTGGTGAGTCAGTTTTTTCCAAATTGGGAAAAATTAGATGTATCATAAACGGATAACCATTTAGAAACAAGTACCCATTCTATTTTAGAATGGGATCCCGTTCTAAATTAAAATGGGTACCTGTTCCTAATTCAAACAAGAAAATTAGGAATGGGTAGTCGTTTCTATTTCAGAATGAGTGCCCGTTTTAAAATGAGTACTCGTTCCTTAAAGCTAGAATCCCCAAGCCACCTTTTGCTTGGGTTCTAGGCTCGGGAAAGGTTTGGAAACCCGACCCTTAGCCTTTGACCTGCAACTAAAAAACTAAAGCAGATTCAAGAGAAATTTTCAACTTTGGCAATCTAGCTGATGGATTTTTTTTCAAAATTAATCTATGAAATTAAAACCCATTATAGATCACGATTTCTAGTTTTCAAATATATATTTTTTAAAAAAATGATTATGTTTTCTATTTTCTAATTAATTTCTAATAAAACTGGTCCATAAACTTGAAATATCAGGGTTTTTTGTTTTTAATAACATTTTATTTGTTATTTTTTTTGCAAAAAAAATTATATGACATCAATCTTCATACACTCTCAAAAGAGTATACAAATGAAAATCAAAATGTTTAGTTTAGGTCCAATTATGTTGTTTGTACACGTTAATTTTTTAAAACAGAAATTAGGGCCAATAAAAAATTAAATAAATAAAAAATATTCAGAAAAAAATTACAAAAAAAATATCCTCATCAATATTCAAGTTGTTACATATCTTTCACCAAAAGGGATTAGAAAAATACTTTTGTTTAGGTCAAAAAGCAATTTACGTACACGTGCAAGGTATGGTAAAAAAAATGTGACTTTTAAAAAGTGGTTTTTATACATGCCTATTAAAATTTAATTTGTATCATATGGGTATTAGAATAAATTGCATGTTCATAAACTAGATTCAAAATACTAAATTTTGTATTACTAACTTTTTTAAAGATTCAATGTGTAAGTGCTTCAAATTTTCAGTCCAAGTGTGACAAATTTTGAAAACAGCAAAAACACTTCAATTTTTTGAGCTTTTTGTGGACCCAACTTCTTGCATCAACCCTACACATGTCTTCAACTTCAAACTGATATTTTTACATGAAATCTGAAAATACTCCAACATGTACATCCCCCTCCCAATGATCATACCCATCAAACCTTAGCATCAAACTTTACTAATTAACCCAAGAGAGGTCAAGTTGCTTGTAAATTAGATCAATTGGGACAATAGAGGATGGAGAAACTTGTTTCTCAATAATAGCAAGGTACCTCTATGATCTTATGGTCTTAATTATTTCTTCACATTATTTTTCAAGCTCGTAGAACTCATTTATCCTTAACTTGTTTTCAAGTATGGTTGCTTGTGGGTTTGAATTTGAAAATTTATATTTTTATTGGGTTGTATGAATAGCAGGAATGATCATCCTTATAATATTTTTGAACATGTGCTCTATCATATCATATAGGGTTTGAATAATACATTACACTTGTTGAAGTACCCCTAGGGTAAATGAATCCATCCTAGCTACCATGGCTAGTAACAACTAATTATGTAGGGTAGAAGATAGAGTTGAAAGCATTTTTTCTTTACTAAGAAATAAACGATGCTTCAAATTGGAAGAGAATAGGGTACTTTATCCTCTGGTCCAATCACTTTGATTTGTGTTCATGAAACATTAACATTAGCAGTTCAAAATTTTCCTCTTTGACAACAAAGTCACCACCTCACAAAAGTGAGGAAAACCTTAAAGAACATGAACCTCCAAGGTAAAATTCTAATTTTGGGTCATAGCCACCGATAGAGTCTTCAATGTCTTCTCGACCTAGCAAACCTTTTCATTCATGGTGTCATTTTGTTGGTGTAAGTTGACTGGATGCCAACTTCAACAAACACACACAAAAAATGCAAATAACAAACTTTTCTATCACTGAAGTGCTCAAAATATTTGCAATCACCCAAGGCCCAACAACAACTAACAAATCCCCAGCAACGGTGTCATTCTCTTTAGTCCCAAAAATATTACTCCACTTCCTAGAATGAAATTCCACTCACAAGACCAGGGTTAAAGGTCAACTATATGAGAGTGGGTTATCTCTCCTAAACTTTGAGCTTACATTAGACTCAAGAGGCTATACCTTAACAGGTATTAAAATCACATAAAATAAACATTAAAGATATCAACAGCCAAACCCAACTTGTGGACTTGGCCCCAAAACTTTTCACTATTAAACCAAGTACAACTAGCTATCTCAAAACCCTTATATAGTTGATAAAAATATGCAAGCACAAACCACGTGAGATGTATTCATTTGAATAGATCTCTCAAAGATAAATCCATGGTTATAATAAGAGTTCACAGATTCAAAAAATTACTCCTACTCATACACTAATTACTAACTTTTTATTTTTAATGATTTGAGATTGGTCACAATATTCCAAACTAGTGCCTGTCTTTTTGGCAATAGATTCATAGTCCATTAAGTAGAAAATAAAGTATATACAAGAGAAATAGTGGGTTATATAATTCTCATACATCAAAAATTATGAAATCAAAATGATTGAGCATACTTATTTATCTAAAAAAGAGTTTCATATATTCATGTGTAATATGAAATATATTATTACAATCCTTGCAATTGTTTTAGAATGTTGTTATGTTCATCTCATCCACAATAACACTCATACCAACAAATGTGGCAAAGGAAAATCCCTGGCAGTAACTATAAAACCCTCCAAAAGATATGCATATGGCTCTAGAAACACTCAAGCACAAAAATCACTTTCATTACTAAATCCATCTCATATCCATGAATCTAAAATCCAAATAATGGACTAGGCCTAGCTTCAATGACTACCTTACAAATTTCTAACACTTTTTAGCATTTTTAGACCACAAGAAAACCAACCTCCTCCAAAAAATGATCCAAAAAACTTCTTTAACAGTTGTTGGACATCAAACCCTAACTCATGGCACTATAACAATGCTAAATGTATGGCCAAGGATGAATCCCACACAAAATGGGTGTCTTAGATCAAAATATGGGTTAAGCATTGATTTTTGGAAGCTAGGAGACCTCCTACATTAATGGCTATAGTTGGGAACAAACTCTAAATATTTAACTTTGGCATCCAAACTCATTTTGAAAAATGCCGTTTAGGTTCTAGGTTTTTGTCAGGACCTAGCTTCTAGGAAGGAAAAATGGGTCAAGAGTCAAAAGAAGAAGTGGACCTAGAACCAAAACCTTGAGTTTTAGATTCCAGGTTCCATGTTCCACCCAAGATCCAAGATCCAAGATGGAACATTGATTAGAGAGCGAGAATAGGTGTAGACTTAGAACTAGAACCTTGAGGTTTCAAGTTCCAAGTTCCACGTAGGGTCTAGGATCTAGGAAGGAACATTAGT